>JANTCA010007494.1:9478-19665 GCA_024741275.1 Chironex yamaguchii
ATGCCCATCCCCTTTTTCTCGTCGAGCCCTGGGACTGGCTATGGTGAAGTTAACTTTTGTCATAGCTCCAATTAATTGCGTTGAAATTTAATTTAGCTTTTAACGACGGAGGTTAAGCTAATTATGGTGAGATTATAGAGGCGAAAAACTGGAGACAGAAAAAGTTCGACTCGACAAATGTGAAATGGACCCTTTGTAAATAAAGTGGAGAAATTTACTTCTCAAAGAGAAGCAAGTGGTGATTTTTTCCATTACTTCAACCCTGTAAATTTCTCTTCAAAAAGTTTACTCATAGGCTGATTAATATCACACTTTAACGCCAAGTAGGGCAATAAAGACACGAGTTTACATAAATTTCCTGGCAGGAGCTCTTCATTATATGAGGCACCTGTGATGACAAATGTCCATACAGATTCCCTCTACAACAAAACCTTATAATCGGAAGCAGGCGATGAATTATCGTAGCAATTGACAGCATAGTTTAAATTTTACTAGATCTCTGTTGTCAAATACAAAACAGAGACCGCATGTCATGTTATAATTGCACTTTACATCAGCTGCTGCCATTGATAGTAATATCAGAATTCCAAATCGAGCCATGAGTTGCAATTCAATCACCGTTTATGCCATGAGAGGCTACTTAACTGGAAATAGGATATTTTTACTTAACTGGAAATAGGATAAGTTCCAGTGAGGTACTCTTTGGCCTCATTCTCTGATACTCATTAACGATATAGAGTGTGTTATTATAATGTAAGGTATTCAAGACCAGTTGTCGCATTAAATAAGCTCTGTTAATCTTAATTGACAAATAAGTCAACGAGAGGGAACGACCGTGTGGGTTTCTTATTCCACACGTGGTACTTCCCAATTTACTTGTGTATTATCTCATTTGTACAATGCTCATAAATCATTTGAGTAATTTCCTGTAGTATCATACCCAAATTACTCAAATTGTATTTTTGTAGTTTTTATTTGTGTGGGAAGAAAAAACAACAATCAACGTTACTATAGTTGATAAGATTTTGTTTGTACGTTTAATTTGGTGCCCTGATGTCGCCAGCTTTGACTTAGCTAAAACAACAACGTTCAAAATGAGGAATTCCCTGCTGTTTGAGTTTTAATCCCGACATTTCAATTTTGATAACGTAAGTCAAAGTCAGTATATTTCAGCGGAATTTATGTCTGCTGCCAAATTATTTTAAATTTCCACTCGTATTACAACTGGGCACTCAGCAAATTTATTTTTGAAAATTACTATTAGAAATAGGGTGCAAGTAATATTATGAAGAATTAAAAGAATTGTAAGTTACTCAACAAGAATCATTCTTCTGAATTCCTCAGACCATCGATCACTCGCACATCTGTGTTATGTATAACTTATATTAATTTGCGTTTTTGTGCGCACCATGTGATGGACATTTTGTATATTACAACTGGCTGTCTTCTTTCTTTGCGGAAGATCTCGTAGCCAAGTTTTGCTTTTGCCAAAAATTTGAATAACGTTTGAGCATTATCACTAAAAGTTTTAATTTAACACCAATCACAGTGAAATTGAAATCCGTACTATAATGATGGTTACAACTGAATCAAAACTGACTTATAAAACACTACACTGGGTACGTTTGGGCCAGTCGGCTTGTAGCAGAAACTTCGGTTAATAATGACGATGCCAGGTATTCTTGACCTAATGGAACAGTAGAGGCTGGGGCCAAACTCGTACGAGTGGTTGAAGGAAAGGGGGTGCTTTGGGTATTTTCCCCACTTTTGAGACTTCCCCAGCACACTTTAGCAGATACAAATATGTAAATTTAATTGCTCTTAAGTCGATAAATAAAGATTTCAAGACATTGACAATTAATGTTGGTGGGGATTCTTTTAACTTCACCTTGTGATTTATGTAGCGTCACGATGCACAGTAATTACCAAAAGGGAGCCCACTGGCTGGCTGGCTAGCTGTCTTTCCGTTTAGCCTCCTCATGAAGAATGGAGGTGTAAGTTGTAACGTCTTCAAAAACACTGGTTAGTATATGACCTCAGAAAGTTCCATTAGTAAACTATTTTGTTGCTTCTTTTAACATAAGATCATAGGTCATCGATCAAAGGTCAGAGGTCGAATGCGAGCGTGGTTGTTGGTGGAGTATTTCCATGTACCCAGATAACACGGCTTGCTCTATTGTATTTTTTTACTTATTCCCTTACCGTACGTTTTGTCTCCTCTTAAAATGTGATTTTATGACCAGACTTTAAAGACATGACTTCATTTATTGTTTTAAACGATGTCGAATGAATGAGCTTAATCACTGCGAATGGTGATTAGAATTAAAAAGACAACCTGAACTTCCGTTGGTCTAATTGAACTAGTAACATTATAATGGACTAGGATGATAAAACGTCGTCTCGACTAAATTACCACGTTTTAGCACCAAATATCGTTATTACAGGACATTTATGAAGCCCACGCGTTGCATGTTCTTTATCAGTGGTAACTTAGAGTACTCGTTAATTACTGGTATCACCTATCACAGACAGGGTTGTCGAAAGGCCAATAAATGTCTTTGTATGTTGAAATGAATTGTCAAAAGGTATTTGTCTTTAAATGGCCTTCGATAGCTGTCAGTTTGCTCAGTTTGTTGAACTTAGATAGTTCTGTTGAGTCACAGAGGTTTAATCTTAACCCACAACGCTGATATCAGAAAACAAAACTAATGTTAAAACCTTTTCTTCTTCCTTTGATGAAGAACATTCAATATTCGACACAAAGTCGTATCAGTCTTGTCATATGTCACTTTGTGTGATTTTATCCCTTCTGCTAACAACGTAGGGTGTAGTTTACGGAAAAGAAAGCCTATTCGCTCACGGAAATTTCTTTCCTGTCCAAACATCCGACCAGTTCTCTGGGTATTCGAATATTTTGCCTTGGTCGAGGTTTTCATGTTAAATATCAGAAAAGACACAATTCCAAAGGATCAAATCCTCCAAGTATGTTGTCGTTTGCTTGTCAAAGATTTTGAAATGCCAAGATCGAAGAGTTGATAAGCAAATGTTAAATAAAGCTTGTCAGACTGTAAAGGTTATTCGGTAAGATCAATGAGGGTCGTGTGGAAACTCCACTGAATTTGAAGCAACACCCAGCTCTCAAACTTTAATTGATCGAGCCTAATTACTGATCAAAGTGGTTCCTTCTGTGTATTTCTAGGATCGTCTGTATTCATCTTGAGTAATCCATCAACAATCAATACACTTGGCCATAGAATTGACCTTATAGCTTTGCCTCATTCCCACTATCAGTATCATCGACCGTTTTGTCACCTGTAGAGAGCTAGGTATGGTTAATGAAAGTGGATAGATTTCGATAAAAAATAGTCATCTTTTAAGCATCGTCTAACTCATGCTAGTATAGAAACTTTAACGTTAAACCGATGATGCTGATGATAATGATGATTATAGATGTTTGATTGTTTGATTGATGATGAAAGTTGTCAAACAAAGTAAGGTACCACACCGTTTATATGATCAGAGAAAGAGGAATTTTTAGCACGCAAATACTATCAAGGTGAATGCGATTAGGTCAATTTGAAGGCAGCTACGTGACATCGCCCTTATGCATTGGCAATGGAGATGGTGAGTAGCATTTAGCAAAGCACATGTTTAGGCAAGTCCTCTTCTTGATGGTAAACCCACTAGTTGTAAACTGAAGCCGGAGAAGAGACTTGGTAGACGTTCTAAGAGTGCTTTAGCCAGGCATTCTTCCACACAATCACATCCCGACTGATTTCCAGTCAGATGGGTCCACGTTCCTCTTTAATGCAGTGATTATTGTCGTTAATCTTTTGTCAATGATATCGATACAGCTTGTCACTGATGATCTTCAGAAAGTAGCCTCTCTTTCATAACTTTTCTGATTTATCTTAAGTCCATACTTTGATGCACTGTGTTCACGTTTGCACGATATTTCCCAGACCTTGCGCATCCTGGAGAGTTTGACGCCCGCTTGTCATCCCTAGGTGTGTTGCTAGTACTCAAATTTGTTTCCATAGCAGTAGTACCGTAAAGAAAGTCAGTCTTAGCAATGCCCGCACATGTAAACTCCGCAATTAATTGCACACGTGTAAACTCCGCAATTAATTGCGCACATGTAAACTCCGCAATTAATTGCGCACATGTAAACTCCGCAATTAATTGCGCACGACAAAGGAGCGTGCTTGCTGAAAAGAAACACTTGCGTTTTGGTGGTTTTCTTCCGCTGTCCACACTTGCCTGTTTTGTCTATAGCTCCATCACCGCTGTTCAAAAGTATCCGGCTTTCGTAGAAGTCAAATCTTGTTCACGTGTAATTGTTTATCACACGCCCCCTCTTGCAGACTGCTCCGCGTTGACTCACCAAAATGTAAGCAGACTTACGTTTATGATACAAAGGTCGTACAGTTTGCGCGCTTTTCTTAACGGATCGTCCATCTTTAGACAGACTCCATTTAGTAGACAAACTCCAATACACTTAGATGAAAGGATCGTTCATTCCAGTTTGTATTCCTATTTCTGCTGTTAAAGTGTGATGAGGGCTTCAATAGGGTAGGTCCCCGTTACTGATTTCGTCCGTCGTATAAAGGAAGCAAAAGGCGGTAGTGCCAACTGATGACCTAACATTGAGGTTCTGCCTGCTGCTTCCATGCCAGCGTTACCTTATCGACCATCTTTTTCTAAGTACGTATTGTTTTTATTGTAAGGTTGGGGTATTCTCTCAAACCGACGTCTCTTTTGCCAGTCACAGAGCAAGTTCCATTGTGGAATCCACCTTAGGCTTACTAAACCCATGTCCACCGGTCTACTTCACTTGGCTGCTGTTTTACGTTATTTATAATATAGACAAAATTTGAAGGAGGTAAGGATTCATCAGCGAACTTTCAACCTACAAGGCCTTAATCATGCGACAGAAAGGTTAAGGACAGTTGCTTTGTTGCAGGCCTGGGATTTGTTTAGTTTTTTATGCATTCTGTATGTTTATATGCTGTTCAATATATGTATTGTTTTTTATTTTCTGTTTTCTTGCAATTTTCTCTATTTTTTCTCGCAAGAAATCAAGAAACATATGAAACGGAGTCCCTCGACGAGCGAGTCAAGAAGAAGTATCAAAGGTTGAGTTTTTTATTACGTTGTTATCGACTAGGCTCAGAAATCCGGTTTGAATACTTTATCTCATTTTTGTGTGGTGGTTTTTTGCTCTTTCACTATGGGTGTTGTATTTCGGTCGCGGCGTTTACAAAGGCAACCGCAAATATACACTTTAATTGAGGTTGAGAGTATTTTAATCAACAACTAGCAACATAGTGCAAGTCTTTGTGTTATCCTTTTTGATATCATAGCAAGGACAATGGAAGGATTTTTCTGTTTAATTCCGATTAATGAGCTTTACTGTGTTACAACGCATTAACCATTTGGCTCCGTTAGCTTGATGTTATAATCGTGTTAAGTTTGTTTGGTCCAACTCGGTTCAGAATTGCAAACTATGAGAATCAAATGCCTTCTTAAAGAGATAAGTGGCAGAGAGAATTAATGTTTGAGATTTAGCTTACGAGGGACATAATTAGGGTCATAGTAAACAGGTTTTCTTTGTTAGGTATACCTTTCATAAAACAAGACTTACTTTATGTGATCGGATTAAACAGGTACTCCGTTGAAGTAGTACCCGCTCAACCGTTTCCTCCTTTACCTCGTTTAGGGCCAATGAATGACGGGCGTGAGAATCAGGAAAGTTAATATCTCACTTCTTATAATGACTTCTTTTACTTTAAGAACCCCGGTTTTCATATCAACTAAACGGCTTGCCAAAATTTAAAACAGGCTTGCGGTGAGAAGGAATTTTATTAGCCAAGGTTACGTGAATTGAGATAAAAGCTTGTAATTAGTGATTTCTACATTAGGAGCTTCTAAAATTAGCATTAATACGCTCAGAGTCTAAACGATAGTATATTTTGAATTGTGTGACATTTGGCGCATTTGCCGTAGTGCAACTCTTTTTACTGTAGAAATGGTAACCGAAATTACTTTTATTAATGACTTTATGGATTATAACAGACTTGTACTACATGTCTTGTTTTGCTCTTGCTATTGTGCGGTGCTGGTTAATTTAATCACTATCCGTGTCTAAATGTCTCTTTCTCTGAACTGAAGTATTGGGCGTTTCAGATACAACTTGGCGTATTTCGGTAAAGACACATTTATTCAGTAGGAGAGATCAAAGAGAGGGTCCTATGTGAATTTACTCAGTGGCAAAGTCACTGCAGGAATGGTTGGGACTATTCCCCCACTTTTTCCTAAGGTGGTCCTTTATACTCCGAATTTCACTTTAAAGCACTTTTAACACGTTGTAGTCATTATGAAGGCCTCGCCGTTCTTATAACTTAAGAGATTTTCCCCATAGAAAGGAGATATAAAGTCAGTGGTCAGAGATGTAAAGGTAGTGGTCAGAGGTGTAAAGGTAGTGAGGGTCAACCACTGTTTAAAATGAACTAGATACAGTGTCTACCCATAAAGATTTTGTACATTGCTCTGTTCTAATGTTCAATAGATTTGGACCAATAGATTTTACACTTTCCTAGCTGTGGACGCCATTTTGTATGCAAAACTTTGAACAGATAATGGAGCCAATAATATTACTTTACATCATAAGTCATGTACTGTCATGCCCTGTGTTTTATTAAGAGACCTTGCCCTGGACTAAGGTCACGTTGACAGGCTAAGCCGCAGTTGTACGGACGTGGTGCAAATGGCTGCCGTTAAGGAGTGGACATGTGCCTTGCGCAAGCGGCTTGCGAGACATAGTGCTGAGAGATGACGTCATCTGCTACATATGTGGCCGATGTTGCACATCACGAATGGGTTTTTTGGTCACCAACATACTTACGTATGTAGATTTATCGACGCTTTGCCGGCGCAATCCGTAAACCAAATGGTGAGATGGGAGTTTTACTGCTCACGCTGGTTCTTCATATCGCCGTTGGTAGAGCATTTTAATGTTTAGTGGATAAAAATTTGTAATTTTACCACCATTTTGAAGAACAACTAGTTGTATTTTAAACCAGTTATCATCAGTGTAGTTGCTAATTTCCCTTTTGTCGATGGAATGTAGAAACACTCTCTACATAGTACTTAAATTTGATTCCTGCTCTTATAGAAACTTAGTTTGATAAAATGGCCAAATCACTGAGGCAAGAAACAAAATTATTGATATTGATTGTTGCGCACGCATCCCCCATTTCAGTGGATTTCACGTGGAATTTTCTCACTTGGGACAGTGTGTCGGAAATGTAAAAAGTGACTATTAAGAACGGAAGCACACTTACGTGTCTTGTGAGTAGGTGCTTTATTTTGTACTACGCACACTTCACTCCTCTGTACGAAAATTAAGGCAAGATTTATTTGTTAGCGTCTAGCAAGCCACATTTCAATAAAATAGTAAGTCTTGATGTATTTGTCCTCTGATTTTTCTAGGATACTGAGGGATGTAAAGCAGGAAGTGCAGGTAATAGTTTATTTATTTTGGAAGTAATAATAACTGACCACTTAATATCGAGGAAACCTCTTTATTTACATGGCTAGCAACCGTGACTCTTATACGTCTGAACAGGCACATGTACAATCATTGTCCGTAGAGCCAACCTGCGGTTTATACTCCACATTAGCGCATGCAGAACTAATTTGCAGTTTTTGAACATGAGTGATTAAACCAGTGTTAACAAATTGGTTGAAAAAGATTGGACACCCATGATCTCAACTACGATGTTTTGTGGTATCATGCTAGCTCAGCCATTGGACGGCTTCTTAACAGTTGCGTCGTACCCAGTTTCCCTGGCGTGCCTTGGGTTGAACCATGACATATGGTTATCAGGCGCTTGCCAAAGGTGGCACGAGGTGGACATTTATGTTGTAATGTATTAAATGCAAGTGCAACTTACAAGCACAAAATAGAGGTAAGGCTTGATGGTTGGGTTTTAGCTACATTTTCAAGGCTATGTACATAAGCGTATGCTCGATTTTTCTGAACCAGCTAACTTGAGACAAAGCCGATCAGGTGCAGTCAAGATGATGGTTTGGGATTCACCGTGGTGTTTGACAACGGGAAAACATGACTATGCAACTGTAACAGCATAAGTCTTTTCGCCTTGTTTTGGATAGTTAAAACATACTAATCTTCTTGCAAATCGCCTTGAAAATTTGCGACATTGCGCTAAAACATACTTAAATGCTTTTTTCGTCTGACATGCTTCAGAGTATCAATCGCAAGAAAGGAAAGTATATGTATATGGCAATCTTTATAGTTTTGATACATGTTTCGTATAAAAAAGGTTGCCATGTATGCTTTCCTTCCTGACGATTCATACTCTGAAGCGTGTCAGACGAAAAAAGCTTTTAATTATGTTTTTAGCGGAATGTCGGAAGTTTTCAAGGCGATTTTCAAGTTTTGTACCTCAAAAAGATTTTTTATCTTTTTGCCTGTTAGAACAGGTTAAGAGTACTTCAATAATTAAGTAGTTCCTGAGTCTTGTGGCCCTTATTTGAAGCTAATATGTTCGGTACAGCCATAGCGGAGTTCCTTTTGTGCACAGAAGATTGTCTTTTCGATGCTGTGCTGAACTTGTGATGTGTATCCCCGCTACAAAATCCCAGAATTCCTTAAGGTAAACTTGATTTAATATCATAGCATCATATGATGGTATTTGCATTAACACAATGAAATCTTTTGGCAGGACTCTACTTTGTCGTCCGATGACGAGGACATGGTTTCTTCACTTAAAGGTAAGAAGCATCCATCGGAAAGGTTTATTTCACGCATATTTAAATGGCTTTACTTATATAAAATTTTGGTTTTAGCTGAATCTATTTATCACGCACATGGATACCTCGCCATGGTACACTGGATCGTGTCACCATTTGTTCTCGCTAAACAATGTATTCTAGAAAAGCAGTTGTCTAAAAATTGAAGTGCCTTTTTTGTTATGTTTTTTAAGAGCGACCACCGACAATGTCATCGTCACATTTCGGAGTGCATCATTCTTTATTTGGACCCCCTCCGCCTAGCACACTTCGAAAACCTTACGTGGCTCCTTTTCCATGTCAAGCTCCTTTTATGGGTATGGTACCAGGGAATCCTTACCCTTACATGGCTCCGTCCCGTCATCTTGGAGATGGAAATCATCAACAATCAGGAATGGTCGATAGCGAATACAGAACCGTTTTGGAGCGGCATAGAAAGAGGAGAATATGTAACGAGGCAAGCAGTGAATTTTTCGCAATTCCATACTCGTTCGTAAAATTTTGATATAAATTTATACCAGTGGCGTAACTGACCTTCTCGTCCAGGAGGGGCAAACAGCTCACAAGGGGCCCTACCAAGACATATTTGTTGTTACAGGTATCTTTTTATGTTAGTCTAAGGGGACCCAAAATTTGAGAATGACCTGCCAGGGGGCACCGCCCCCTGCCCCCCTTCAATTACGCCACCGGTTTAGACATTTTGAAAACACAAAATTGTTTTAATTTCCAGTGCTGAGCATGGATGTTAACAGCTGTTTATCTAATGCAAGTTAGGAATTTTGGATAATTTGAACTCTATTGTTTTGCTTTCGTTATGAAAGCTGATTTTTATCGAGACAATAACAAAATGGCGGGCCATGCTATTCAAAAGGCCTTAAATACTCACGCACGTAATCGTATGGTCAATGCTATATGAATCTTAAAGTACAGCTTTTAGATTTGATTTTAAGAAACCAGGTGAGTTTGCTGATAAGGCATTATAGATCCAAGTGATTACATTAATTTCGGTATGAAATAAATATGAAGACGTACAGTCTGTGCATATTAGTCATTTTTGTTTTTATTTTTGAAGCTGTTAGTTCATGTCTAACATCTAGACTGTTTGATATTCCAAATTCTAACATCGCGTTGTCGGGAAAAGAATAGTGTTAGAATTAATTTGTAGGAACCGTATTTGTACCAAGCATCGTTTAACATTGTTATTCTTATAAGTATAATTTAAATCTTTGATAAAATAACTACCAAGACAGGCTAAAGCGAAGGAAAATTTGATAATAAGGTAACTCCAAGTTGTATAAATCGTATTACAAACCAAAGAGAAAATAACTACATTTTGATGATCTCTGCTCAATTTAGCCGCAATTTTGCTAGCA
>JANTCA010007504.1:0-23582 GCA_024741275.1 Chironex yamaguchii
AATGTCGTCAATGTCGTCAATGTCGTCAATGTCGTCAATGTCGTCAATAGCTATACAGCCGTCTGTGTCAACTTGTGTTTTAAGAATTATTCACTTAGAAGGGAAGAAACAAAGCACGTATTGCCATGCTTAAATTTGTCTTTCTACGTAGTGTAAGGTGTGATTTATTGCAAAAAGTAGGTTTACTAGTGAGTGTATAGAATTTAAGTTTCTTAAGATTTATCAGCCAATCATAAAAAGTTCTTTAACTCATCAGTTCTGTGTTCGTTATAGACAGATTATATTTTCAAAAGGAGCGTATCATATTGAAATCTATTACCAGACTAACTGGATAATTATATCTACGTCTGTTTTTCCGCATGCTCTCTGCATTTTCGTCTTCTAAACCTCAATATCAAAGGCAGGGAGGTTGAATTTCACTCACTTACTCATCCCTTGACCGATTCGATCATTGGGGTACACTGCTTGTTGGCTTTACCCTTCTACTCCACACAGTTTTGTCTTCAGCCTCTCTTGTTCCCTCAGCCACACTCGGACTCGTCCACTTTGTTATGTTGTCCTCGTCTCCTCCTTCTTTTGCAACACTTTCGTGCCTTGTATGATGCCCTTACCACTTCAGTTTCCGCCTTTTGGCTTACTGCATAGTTATCTCCATAGAAATAATATTATTATTTCTATGGTTATCTCTTGCTTCCCTGCCTTGTTATCAATCTGCTTTAACACACTAACCAACAAAAATCCATAAAGTCCACAGTGGAAAACCAAAAAACAATTTAATTACCCACAAATAACCCATTAATGATTAAAAGAGAGGTCCATCCTCTTTTCTCTACTACTACCTCCCCCCTCCCCCCCACACACATAAAGTCAATTGTTGCGTCTCTCAATGTAGTTTATGCGACGTCATGTCTTCATTTTCCTTCCCTCTGAGTGTATCAGCGTCGTGTTTTGTTCTCTCTTTTGCTTGAGTTTCAGTGAGTCACCCAGATCTGTGTGATGTTATTGAAACTTTTAAAAAAGATATCTAAACATATGTTCTTTGATAGATAGCATGTGGAGGGAAATATCTTGTTAAAAGAGAATGTCCCAAAACCAACGTTCATCTTATGAAATGTTTTAATCCTTGGCAACATCGAGTTTTTAAACCGATCATTCGGGGTAATTAGTTGTCACGGCAATTATTAGTTTCCTTTGGTGAATGATACGTGATGGGTGCCGATGAAGATAATGTCGCTTCACTATCTGATAAATATTAATGAAATGTTTTTGACAGAAGAAAAGTGTGAATAGATAGTACCTTCTGTTGCAGCTGTGTAAATCGTTTAGTGTATGCGCTTTGATTTTGCGCTCTTTCGATCTCTAAAGAATATTGCGCCTTTCCCTTGACTGCTAGCAATCGGTATGTCCTGTAAACGTACGTAGGAAAGCGCATACTTATCAGGGCCCCAAACAGAGGGAGTTATCACCGCTACTTGTGTAACAGGATTAACCTTGGTTTGGTTCGAAGCCAAGTTATGGCGTAACACGTAATAGTTAGATATGTAGATAAGCTGTTCACATGATTATAGTCAGTCTAGATGTGTACGTTCGATTACAGAGTTAAAATCACAGGGGCCGCACCACTATATTAAAAGTAGAGAGCCCAAGAATTCCTCAAAAATGTCTCCCACGGAGATGGTTCCAATCCCATTCAGGACAAGAAAGCAATTCAGAATGTGACTAGTGAACAGGCATCCAGTCTTACTGCTCAATATAGAAGGCATCTTCCAAACTTGCCAATTAGAAGATTGTCTTTCCCTAGGGAAAAAGATGGTAAAATCAAGAATAGTGTTAATTTCAGTCATTTTTTGGCAATACAAGAAAATTGGCAAGTGTCTCTTGCCTTGCAGCCAGAGCCGTCGAGACACAACCTTGGCCAAGGGGTTGTTATATAAACTGGCCCATCCGGAAAATGTTTTAGACCACGCCTTTTTATCCTTGAGCCATGCCCTTTTATCATAGAGCCACGTCCTTGTATAGAAATTTTTGAAATTTTAAGTTGGTTGAAACTTTACACGGTTGAAAATTTAACTTCTCTATGGAAATGTCCTCCAAGATTTCACTAATTTATTCAATCTTAATCAATGCTTACAATCTTTGTATGTTGAAATTTGGTTTTATCCTAAAATTATCTTTATTCTTTATAACCTTTGAAGTGTTACGAATTGCAATATCATAATCTTTTGCTGTGAACGTAAAATGCTAAAGAGATTCAGAAATACATTCATGGCTTGTTTTGTTGACACATAGCAAAGAGCAAGCTTAATTTATGGATTTTCTTTCCAAACAAAACTTATCGTTTGGTTTAAGGAATTAATTGCTCCACAACGTTTGTAATTTTGCATTTTACAATAGCACAATGAATTTAACATCTAGCGTTGGGCTGAAAGAGTCATCCGCAAAACCGTTTACTTACAATCTTTTGTTGAAAAATATATGCTTCGTCCGATTGCGGATCCATACCAGCTCGGTAAGCTGCCTACATTTGACCTGCCTTAACAAATAGGATTATGTACACATGTTATGTATGTATGAGTAAGCGACTCAATGAATACCCACCGCTGTGGGAAAGATCGTTTGAAATATGCGTTCTTGCTACCAATGTCCTTTACAAACCGGTTATCTCGAAAAACGAGACACCTTGCTGATTATGGTGAGATAATAAACGATTGCAGGCTTTTGAAATGTAATGTCTAAGAAGACTTTTCAAAGTAGATGGAAGGATGATCTAGCGATGCTAATTATTCGAAATTTATCGTCCTTATTTCCATACCTAGACCATTCTTGCATGCAAGTGTTTTGAAGTCTGTCTACATTAAAACAAGAAAACTAGGACACTATAGGCAGAAAGTATTCTCAAAGAGAGTTAGAAAGAGAGTCTACCCAGAATCTCCACGAATGAAGTATTAGAGCAAGCTGGTGCAGGGATAAAAGTGGCACGAGACCTGATGGATAGGAGTAAGGAGACAACGAGTGACATGGACAGATGATATTAAGTGATAGACGGGGACATCATTATATCGAGAGATGAAGAAATTGGCTCAGAACAGGAAAAGATGGGCAACCGTGAAGGCTAAACTTCCTATCAGAGAGTGCAAATAATGAAAAAATGAGGAGACAACTGAAATTTCATAGTTAGGTCATGGCTAGTACGGAGATAAGCTAGTTTGAAGTGTCAACCAAATTTTCATAATAAACAAAGAGCAGTTTACTATTCCTTGGGTATGTTAATACTTAATACTCCGGCAGATATTGAGTTTGAAACCTATGCTGCTGTCTTAAAAAGATAACACTTTAAGATCTCAGTTTTGGTCCTCTAATAGCGCCGCCCGATCGAATTATGCGCCCTCATCGGAGAAGCGCCGCACATCATACCTGTTAGTAAAAAGGAATGCAGACAGTTGACCTAAATATGAGGAAGGAGGCGGTATTCTGAACTTGAAAATACCGCCAGATAATATGTACATGTACAATTTTAAAAAGGCATAAACTATTTTGGGCTTAATGCTTGCTTCTACTCGACTGCCTTCTAAAATGATTGACACTTTCTTTTTCATGGTTTAGTTTTGGTAGCTTTACTTCGCTTTCCATCCTGCACATCTCCAAGTCAACTACTCTAGCGTAATTGCTTTTTATATTTCTTGCTAAGTAACAGAATTTCGTTTTTCGTTATTGAAGATTTACTGAGCGCCGGCTATGAATAATAAAGCAACAAAATTTGATAGACCACTTAATTGAATAATTCATTGCAATACTAATGGTAACGTATTTTTAAAAACTACACGCTGTTACTCAGGCCATTTATTCCAAACGGAAGCCAGAATACTCCGTTTTACGAGTCTTGTTATAGCTCCTGTTCTTAAACGTACTTCGGGTTTGAACCAAAATGGTGGCCATAGGATATCCACATTTGAAGCCTTGTATTTGTGATACTCGGTAAGAGGCTTAACAGTCCGATATACATCACTCGTACAGTTGGTTGCAAGTTCAAGTAGGGATGATGCCGTCTAGAGAAGTACAATACATCTTTGTTTATCCGAACGACCGGAACTTAAATGCGTAACGAACTGGTCGGATAAGCTGAAAATTCGGATAAATGAGGATGCAATATTTTTCCTTAAAACTTTTTTTGCGACACATTGCACGAAACGAATAAACTATCAGAATATTTTGGTAGCTATTTTGTGTTCATCAGAGTGTCTTTTGAATGAAAAACAAACCACATATATTGTGCTTTTATGTTTGTAATTTATTTATAAATTATTCAAAAGACATGAACGCATGCGCAAGGTCCGCGCAAGTTACTTCGTACCCAGATCGCTGTTTTATGAAGTATGTGGAAATTACGAAAGTTTTAATGATTTTGCATTGAATCATCGTGCAAAATCATTCTGACAGCTTTGATAGGTATTTTTAAGAACTCTTTCGAAATTTTTTTTTCACTCGTGGCGCTCGGATAAACGAGGTTCGGATATGCGAGGCTTCTATAAACGAGGACGCATTGTGACATAGTTCTCACTTTAATCGTTGACCTTGACCGCTAGTTTGGCAGTCTTTGAGCAAAACCCAAGTTCAAACATTTTCAAACCCCCTGGTTGAATTGTAAACTTCCCAAGCAGAGGAGTCTTTGGATTGCTCATAACATTTTTAAAATTTAGAAACGTTTTAAAGTCAACTGCACTGTCGTTTGATCTAAGAATGATTGAAAACAGGGATCTAATATTTTATCCTTGAATTCATTGTTCACAGTTAGCCATCTCACGAGATACTGTTTTTGTTGTGAAAGAGATTAGTTGTAATAATACGGCTCCTTTAACAAAACTTTCTATTCGATAGGATACGTCTCAATTCAGTAAAAGTAGCACAGTACTGCTAGGGTAGGAATTGGTCTGGAAAATAAACGTTGACCTTGAAGACTTTGCAAGATAATCACTACAAGTCAAGGATCAATATGTTTTATCCGTTTTTTTCGTTATGTTTCCATTTGGAATATCTTTTGTAATATTCACTGCTATCGTCATACTGTGTCAATGGCAATCAATCAGTACTTTTCAGTTTGGTCGGCCATTTTCTTCCAATGACATATTCCACACAAAAGTGAGCAGAAGACTTTTTTAAAATTTAAACTTGAGTTAATAATACTCAAAATGTATTGTCATAGTATAAACTACTTGGTCTCTCAGATTTAGATTCTATGTTTTCATGGGTATCGAGGTGAATAGATTTCTTAACATAATCATGGTTCCAAGGATGTAATTTTGTTAGGGTTATCACAACTTGTTACTTCTTCGATGCTTCTGACGGTCCTTCTTAGCACAACTGAAAAACATAAGTGAAAATCACGCCCTTCAAAATGAGAATGGAGTAACGTTCTTTGACTTTCAATACTAGGATTCGAACCTGTAACATGCTGCGTAGGAATATAAGTGTCGCACAACAATGATGCTTAACCCCCTTCCTTGCCTCCCAAACATTCAGGATCCTTTTTTGGCTAAGTAAGATACATGGCCTTCACAGATGTCTGCCGAATCCTTCATGAAATTATCAGGAGATACCATAGAACTAAACAAGAGATGGATAGATTATCGAAACAGAGTTACAGTAGCGGTCATCTTGCAAGAAAAAACGGATAATTGATAGAAAGCATAAAGAGGAGTTAAATACAGGATATAAACAGATTTATAAGAAGCACGATGCAAAAAAGAAAATATACCGGACAATGAATGTTTACAGGATAATGTTTCCACATGTTTTAGCAAGAGTAAACATTGGACTCAAATATTGTCTCTGTTAAAAGCACAACCATTTTTTTGCAAATTCTGATTATTATAGAAGGTTAAACCGTAAAATGGGGTAGTCACTTGTTGATTGAAAGGTAATTGATGCGCTAATGAGATTAAGACCAGAAATATAAAAGAATTCCTACATTCTTTGGATGGATATTTACTCTGTCTTTTTATGTCGTAAGCTGCTTCTCTTTTATCTCGGGTAAGCAGAAGGTTTCACGAGTTAGTTGAACGAGCAAAAAAAACCAGCCCTAGAAATATAAACTACGATAGTCAACTTTATTTGACATTCGACATTCAATAAGATAATTTGAATAAAACAGGAACGGGAATTTAGAAAACGTTCGAAAACATTTACAGACGAGATTCGGATTGCAAACACAGTACTGACTACTGCAGATAGAAGGCCATCTATATAACAAAAAGTGCTGTCAAAACTGACAGACATAGCCCACATTCAGACCTAATTGCATGCTTAAGGCTAGAAAGAGAGGGCTAAATTAACATGATAAAGCTGTTTATTAAGAGAAGGCTTTTCCCACTGTCTATGAATAGCCTCCTTTATTTTGAGCTGGTATGATGTTGTACCAGAGTCAACACTGTAAGAATGACCAGGGAACCATTAGCATTGTAGACTCTAGTACATCATCATACCAACTCAAAATAAAGAGATATTCATGAAAATAAATATAACAATTTTGTTAATTCATCACAAAGAAAGATCTAGAAAGTAACTGACGTCAGCAGTCCAGATACATACGCGTGCAGCCTGGGTAGGACTGCTGGTATTATTTGACGGTCGCTATAAATTTATCTACCTCAGCCGCAAGCACGTGTTACAACAAGTCTGGCATCTGGATTCTCTCATGGCAAATAGACTCTAGATATCTCTACATGTGTGGAATACACTATTAGGCTTATCGTAATATTGTATTCGACTCTGTTCAACTTTTGATTTTTTCCATTTAGTATACGTTGTTTTCAAACTTAAAAGCTACCCTAACAAATTTCTGTGTCATCAGTGTCCCTTCATCCATTTATAACTCAAGTGAATTGAAGATTCTAATTGCGTTAAAGTACAAAGATGAAAGCTAAAATCCAGACGAAGAAGGACATATCCATCACCATCATGAGCGGACAAGGTGAGAGCATGAGAAGAAGATGGAGACCCAGAAAGAACTAGACTGGATTTGAAAGCGTTGACGAAGAAACGTGTTGAGGATTGCATCAGAAAAAGGGAAACAAGAAGAGCTGTGGAGGAAGAACATAAAGAAAGACAAGTGTCACAATGATCAGATGTAACCATGGGAATTATCTAATCTTATCTAACCTAAATCTAACATGTCTCATTAAGAATACATAGCTTTGGAATGTTTGTAATTTTTGTGCCTTAAAATTAAAATTAAAGGGGCAAGATATACCTGTCTGATGTCTCTATTTTGTCGAGAAGAAAGAAATAAAGAGCAAAAGAAACAATATTAGTATTTAGTAATCAATATTGTGATAATATATTGACATCGATATAAACATTAATAAGAAATAACAAAAGCAGCAGTTTTAGAGAACATATCATGGCTTTGTAAAGAACGTTTTTAACTGCTGATAGCCTAAATTTAACAACTTTTAATATCATCGCCATCCAAATTTCAAGTTTTATCTCCTGTTATGAAGGACTTTATCGATGTGGATGTTAGTTTGATGTCCTAATAAAAGTCAACAATTGCATCCTCACTGAAATAGTTCCATTTATATTTAAAAGAGACCATGTTAGATCTATGCATGTGTTTTCGGTTGTATTCCCACATTACATTATTCCCTGCATTGAGGGTCGCATTCTGAAAACAGCAAAATTGAACTTGGGTGAGGCGCCATTATTTATCTAAGAGGGTCGGCTCTTTAAAGTGACAATTATGAGTGATCATACTCTAAGTTTGATGCTATTACCCTGAGGCATTATTATTTCACAAAAGATGCATCATATCGGATTCCAATTCGAAGCATGTCTCACGAGTGTTTTATTTGCTGATTTTAATGCAACAAACTTGGAGGCAAAAGTGCCAATAGATTTCTCTGGGTGTTTATATAGTATTGGATCCGAAAGCGAAGCTGTAAGCTGTTGAGCATTACAAGTGGTGCGTCTAAATTTTCATTTTTTCCATCCTTTGAAGAGCAGAACGATTTTCGCCCTACAAAACTTGTTCATGTAAAAGACAGGCTTTGTAAGCAGTACCGTCGAGAGAAGAGTAGCCGCTGTACATTCCCGGGGTCGGGCCACACAAGGGTTCTCCGTTTATTTTAGTAATGCTAGACAATTTTATTCAAAACACGTAATGGGCGCTCATTCATGATATCTTTTATCGCAACTTTGGCAGTTGTAAAATTTGAGCTTAGTTTCGTCTAGTTCTTAAAGTTTTGGCAACCACAAGGACCCGTGTTGTTTATAGTTCCTGAACTTGAGTGGCTCTCGACGGGCTTGCGTGTGAGTTAGAAATTCCCTGACGGCTCTTCCCTGTTTGCAAATGTATGATAAATTGCAAGCTATATATTTCATTTCTTGCACATCAGCCCCACAGCCATGCGTTATTATCAATTATTTATTTGTTCATTTAACAACGTCAACCAAGCTCGTGTTAGCGATGACGAGTATCTTCGTTTTCTTATCTTATCAACACATCAAATATAACAGCAAGTTGTACGTCTGTGCTTGATCCTTATATTTTTAGGCACAACTCCAGTACAATGTATGGAAGCGAGATTCCCTTTTATGTAAACGTAGGCCAGAGTCTACGACTTAAAGTGAAAAAAGCATTATTTAGATACAACACTCAGTAAAAACTAAAGAAATTATTTCTCTTATTTAACGGTTTACTGTATGATTATAAAAAGGTTTGCAATAGAGATTTTTCTTATAATCAGCTATACTTCAAAAAAGATATCTAAACAATCTTTTGTGATACAAAACTTGAAAATCACCTTGAAAATTTGCGACATTGCGCTCAAAACATACTTAAAAGCTTGTTTGTCTCACACTCTTCAAAGTATGAATCGTCAGAAAGGAAAGTATATGTATATGGCAACCTATTTATACAAAACATGTAACAAAACTAGCCAATCATAAACAAGAAAGGAAAAAGAGAACATGAAGAAGCTTCACCTTGAAACTTTACCTTGTCTTAAGCAAGCAGTACATTTTTTCTGGGACATGCGGTAGAATTTTGCCATGCAGCCCAAAAATTGACGGGAATAGGAGAGAAGTTGCCTTAGGACTAATCAATTGCATTAGATAGCTATGCTAATTACTGTCTAGATTAAAAAGGAAGAAAGCTGTCTATTGCCCTCTCTAACTGCATTCTGGTGTTATCGCTATTGATCATGCAGGAGATCTTGTTGTATTTGTTGTTACCAAAACGTCCTAGCTAATACTGTGTTAATAATCTCATAATTGTACTGAAAATCCACGTTTCAGAATGCTCAACATTAATTTGAATTGATCTAGATCACCATCTAGGTTTTGCATGGAATTGAGCTGCCTAAGCGTAGATGTAAATGTCTTTTAATTTAATAATGAGCTTTAAAAAACAAGTAAAATACCCAAAAGAAGCCTAAAATATTACAGAAATACGTCATATTGTAAAAATGATTATTCAAACAAACTGACGATGACCTAATACACAGGCCCGTCGAGAGTCAGGTCGGGCATTGGAGATATAAACAACGGCCCTTCAAAAGGTTAAGAGCTAGACGAGCTCAAATTTTTGCAACTAATAAACTTCATTCGAGATGTCATAATTAGTGTCCATCGGGCATCTGCTTTTTCAAAACGTTTCTCTGGGCCTTGTCGATGGCCTGAGAACTTACCCCGGCTACCTGTTTCTTGAAGGTAGTGCTTGTACATCCTAAAATTTTGTTTTTACCAATGCTTGACAAGGCAATTTCTTTATGTGTGTTCAGACAAGATTTTAAGATGAATCCTTCTACACAGCTGTGATGGCGTTTTATAGGAGTGTAATAATATAGTGAAGAATTAGCGAAAATATAAGTTACTTAGGAGACAACAAAGGCTTTACCTTGCCATTGAATTGTAGCGTTGGGAGATCCATAGGTTGTTTGGTAACGATCCTTCAAGGGGGCGAAACTTAGTGCATTGATCGCTTTTATGGTGGAGTTATATTGTTTTGCTTTCATCCAACGATCATCAGAAATTCCTACAGTTATCCCATTTGTTAATTTGATAAGGTAACTAGACGCTTTATGATCTATTGCAAAGATGGCATCTGTATTAAGATCATATCCAACGACATTTAAAATAATAGAATCCAATCCTAGCAAATAATGATGAAGAAGTCAATTAGATACTCGCTTGGCATCACTTTAGATTACAAGATTACAACATTCCAAGTTTGTTATTGCAACAAGGTTCATAAAACACTTGCAAATACTACAGGAACCTATTGGAAATGTTTTAATCTTATCAAGTGGAATGTCACAAGAATGACTTTGGTGATCTAAACGATATTGTTTCTTTTTCCTTTTTTATTTTCGTATATGGATTAAAGCTGTATTTCCAGGAGATGCGCAGATGTACACACGGAATGGTCTGGTGTTTCCACCGGATCGCCGGGTGTATTTACAGGGATGTTGGGTGTATTTAAGATTATGGGGGCGACCCATGGGATGGACGGGTGTTTCAGCGGGACTGGCGGGTATTTCTACTGGATTGTTGGGCGCGTCCACACGACATGCGGGTGTATTCTAGGAATGAGATGCTATTTCCACACGATGGGCATTCAAACCACTCTTCTTTTAAACTGTGATCAAGTAGACGAAATGCAATAAAATTATTACCAATAGTTAATAGCATCCATCATTTACTGCTGCTGCAGATGCCTCTGACGGTATTTTTGAGCATCAAACAGAAATGATGCTACAATGTTGAAGATTTTGATAGGAATATCCAT
The DNA here is from genome assembly GCA_024741275.1 of Chironex yamaguchii. NCBI lineage: Eukaryota > Metazoa > Cnidaria > Cubozoa > Chirodropida > Chirodropidae > Chironex > Chironex yamaguchii. The sequence continues at coordinate 10,784 of JANTCA010007504.1, forward strand.
ACTACAAAAGAAGCGCTTTTGCAATATTGGAATAGAATCTAACACCAAACATCTTTTTAACAGAAACTGCAGTAAAAATATTTTTAGCTTTGTTACGACAATTAGTGTTCGGTTTGAAAAATAGAAGCTTCTATGGAGGTTTCCCGTGACAATATTGAATCTACTCTAGTTTCTGTGTACATGAAACAATCTTCAATACTCAAGCACTAAATCAAAGATTTTGATAATAGATTTCCGAACTGCTTTTACATGATTTTACATGTAATAAACTTCTTTGCAAACTCCAAGAAGAACGTCTGCTGCAATATCGAGGTCAGCAGATATTACCTGTTCCTAATCAAGAATAGTATGCTATGCTAAACTAAATGACGCAGTACACTGTGATTCAATGTAGCACATACTGGTCTTAGAAATACTCCCTAGTTTATTAGAGTGCGCTGTGAAAGATTAAAGTTAGTTAAATGAAGGTTGTGCTTAATTGACAGAGTGCAATGATACAATCTTCCAACTTCATTTGAAAGAAACAAGATTACCTATCCAGCTGCGACCATTGTTATTTGTAAAGAAGCAGTAAGGCAACTTCACTTTTCTGAGAGGGCAAGAGGAAAAGAAAAATGAGAAAATTAGGCTTAATCATTTAGGCTCCGTTTACACTATGCCGGTATGAAATAAAAACCGCACGAAGTGATATCGTTTTGGCCTTTCGTTTACACTGAAACGGAATCGTAACTGATATAAATCGAAAACGATTTTGAAAACGGTACAAAATGAAAACGATATTATTTCGTACGGTTTTCATATCGTACCGGCATAGTGTAAACGGGGCCTTATATTCACTTTTGACATCATACAGCAGGTGATGGTAATTTCATCTTATTTTCTCTGTTATTTTTAGACAGATGTCCAGCTATTATTAACTGTGTAAAAATATATTTTTAGTTCCAATAGTTTAAGCTGGGACCGAGTGACAGGCTAGTTCCAGTATTCCGCTTTGAAGTGGAAGGTCGCTTTGGAGTCGGGGCATCGAGTCCCACTCTAGAACGAATAAAGAATGTCAGTGAGTGCCTCCCAGTAGCTTTAGACTACTATCGAGGGCATCTTCCATGCCTCCAAAACTCAAAGTCCAAAGTAAAACTCAAGATTTAAGGAGAACTCAACAACACTTTCCTTTTAATTCTAAACATCAATACAAAAATGGCAAAAATTTAAAATGATTGGCTTTCAAAAAGACCATTATTTAAACATGGCCACTAAGGGCAGAAATGATGTCGTATTTTCCTCGTAATTGAAGCAATTCTGCTGAGTCGTAAGTAACATGTTGCAATAGGTTAGATGAGACTGTTGCCATAAAAATGTAAACAAGATTTCTGTGATCAGCTGCAGCAAAAGGAAGCGACTCATGGTTAGTTGCGCTTGTTTAGCACTTGTAAAAACCGCATTAACCGTAGTGTACAATATGGGATAAAGCTTACTCCAGTGAAATGCTGTATTAAGGAATAGGGTTGAAATATTGAAAGCATTTTTATTGACACTTATTTACGAAGTTTTCAAACTTTCAAAGACAAAAGAAAAGACTTACCTGTTTCTCACCATACACCAAAATATTAAACCTCTTTCCTCAACAAAAAGAAACACATAACTCATAAAGTTCAATCGACCCTTCCTCTCCTTTTCTGGAAGTAAAAGATAATGCCAGTTATAATTAGCAATAAAAAAAAATTAAAAGAAAAGTATTTGTAAATTATGGTGGCATAAAGGCATAGTTTGTTTTCCTTTGGCTGTATAAAACTCGTAACTTTAACACGCTTTTAAAGAAGGAAACGATTCATCCGCGACTTTAGACCTACAAGACCTTAATCATGTGATTGAATGAGAAGAAGGTAGTATATAAGCAAGATACATACATATATGTGTATATATATGTATCTGTCAAGAGCTTAATCATCCATGTTTATCAAATATATATAAATTCAAGAAATAAACACTTTTAAACGTTTCAAAGCATTCTTCATTAGAAAATTGAAGAAGAATTATTCGGAAAGTCAAAAAGTGTTTATTTCTTGACGTTTATGTATATGTATGTATACATATATATCAATGTAATGTAGAGATAGGTTTCCATAAAAAATGCTCAGTAGTGGATTCCGGAGCCAAGTGCAGTGATAGTACTCGGAGTTTCGCGATGTACACTCATCAGCAATACTGTAATGAAAAACAAGGTTATCAAAGCAAGATACAAATTTCACGCAGGGGAGAAACAAAAATTATATACACCCCATGGAATTTTGGACCAAAGTAACATGGCGAAAACCAATCTTACGGAAGAAGCAGCAGCAGATGTCAAGGAAAACATACAGATGAAAAATGAATGGACTGAAAAAAAAAGAACAAATTGTTTATAGAGCTGTCAATGAAATTCCAAGTTAAGTCAGTTACTTTCTTTGGCATCCTTTGTTGATAACCACGCCATCTTAAGTTGTTGGCAAACAGAGATATTTATTTAGAGAAATACTTTTACTTATGTTGCTTTTAAAGATAGAAGTTAAATTCCTTCCCATACCATCTTGATGTATAGGACGGTGCCCATTCCTTAGCCTATGGGCCACACAGTTGTGCAAGCACAGTAAATGCGACAGTGGGTGATTGACTGGTAGCACCGTGTGTTTAACTTAAACAATCTATCCCGTTAGTGACGAGTGCTAAGCAGGGATGCATTATGTACCAATTTGTAAGTCTTTGGTATGATCCGGTCGTGGATTCGAACCCAAAACCTCCCGCATGCAAAGCCAGCACTCTACCACTAAGCCACTGCTGCGGTTTAAAGACAGGAGGTAGACAGAAATAAACACGATAAACCCCCAATGCCTTTTCCATCGACTAGGTTACTTAAAACTTCAGACAGAGATGAAGATCAGACAGAGATCAAGATTATCTTACCTTCACGAAAGTAGAATGGATTTCTCAGGCTGCATCGATTAGGATCAACTTGACATTGCGGGCGACTGCAATAACCATGCATTTCGACTAAGGCATAACGGTAAAGAACGTGAATTTGAATGGCTCTCATTACATTTTCAGGGTAGGAAGGTACCTCCATGCAAAATGTGTTTGCCATTTGTTGCCGGAAACAAGACTTTCTGAGTTTAAAAGAAAATTGGTTTTCTAGGATAAAGAAAAGACGAACACGTTAGTCTGTTGCGCAATGTTTACTATTTTTATGACAATAGCCCATCGTTTCGGTGAAGACTGTTACAGTCACAGAGTATGGAGCTTATTTACAACATTTGCTATATATATGTGCCTCGGGATAGCACATTGGTTTGAGTACATGCTTATTGGAGTATACACCTCTGACACGTTGGTTAAGCTAGAACTTCTTGAAGAGAAAATATACAGAGGAATTAATTATATATTTCATTTTTCCTACATTGGAATTTTTTAAATGTCCTGATATACAAAGTAAAATGTTCTGACCTTCTTCAAGGCTTGATAGAGAGCTCACCCTTCCTTCTAAACTTTAATCCTATTAATGTGATCAATTGCAAGTAGCGTTAACTATTTAATGTTATTAAGGCATATTATCTGATAAAAGTACTAACAGTTCAAAACAATTAAAAATGGTGTAAAGTGTTATTCAATTCTAAACTGTTCACACGCCTAATATTTTATCCCCTATCTTTGTTCTTGTCTTCTTCTCCTCACGCCATTTTCCCTGGGTTATCTTTCTTTCGCTGTCTTCTTTCGTTTGTGGGTATGAGCAGAGGCGTGCAGACGGAGGGACAGGGTCTAGGTTCCAAACCTTTCAAAATGTTTATTGTTACCACGTGAACACAAACGCAAAATGCTGCCACTAATAGTTTAAAGCCTTTAGTCACGAAAGGTTTTCTTCACGTTGATTTCCAGCACCTCTGCAATACTTCGTGTGCTGAAAATGCCTCTGACTCATAAGTGTATTTCATCTTAGATTTCGCCCATGATACTTATTAGCTTTTTCTACCTCGTTAGCACTTTATATTTTCAGTGTACATATCATGTTGTCTCCTTCCCTGTAATGCACTATGTTATATTAATTTTATAATCAAAGCTATTTTATACACCTTCACAATCAATCCCAGTCAATTTTATATTTCTGTCTACTTACTACCGCCTAATTCTAGTTTCCCAGCAAGAAAGTAACCTTACCTCCTTTAGTCTGTAAAACACTTCTGAGATACACTGATGTTGAAAGCAAACTGAGATAGTATCCTGGTCGGTTGGTTTCTTCAAGTGATAAATAATCGACCATGTCCTCCACTGAATTTTTAAGCTGCCAAGTTAGTAAATTTAATGGTTTACTAAATCCGTAAGGTGTATGTATTGACCATGTTCTGTCAACTCCAAAGAATGGCATTTGCGAAAGAAATGTAATCCTTGCAACTTTGGCTAGAAATATAATATTTGGTTATGTAAATCAACTAAGATAAAAAAACCAACAGCGACAACAACTCTTTAATACGATGTCTGGATTTTCCAGTGAAATCTTGCTTTAATTTGCGCAAACTGCTGATTTGATCAATGTGTCTAAATTTTAGAAACGTCCTACTTGGTGTTTAAAGGTGATATATTTATAAGCTTCCAATATTTGATAATCTGTTTAAAATGATAAACTATGCTGATGATACCTAATATTAACATACGCGAACTCGAGCCTAGTTTTCCCCTCCTGACAGGACAAATATTTGCACACAAGGGTATAGAAACGACGAAGGAAATAGATGCTAACTCCCTGTAATTTGCTTAGCGACCAGTGTCCTTCACCTTTAAAAATTACTAAAATTTATACCACAAAAAATGCAATTTAAAAATTAAAACCTTGATCAAGTTATTTTAAGTCTCATGATCTGCAAAGATGGCAGTGATGATGAAGAGGAGTTGAATATTAAAGAAAACTGAATTAAGATATATTTGAAATGATTGAATATGCTATATGAAACTTTATGGGTTATTTATCTTTTTTGTTAAGTAATAAAACACTTTTAGCTATGTTAAATAAAGTGTAGCATAAGTATTCTTCAATCCTAAAACGTATTGTTGCAAAATTCAGGAGAAACCCCCTTTATCACAGAATGAAATACAACATTTGCAAGTAATGAATAACAAGCATAGATATAGACGGTAGCTTTATCATAACATGAGTCTTTTTATGAGCTACGTTGTGTTGGTCTCCTTGTCTATAAGTTTCTTGTTTTTCCAGTCATAGGTATGGTTATGCGTCCAACAGTGGTCAGCTATTTCATACTGTTTGGTGTCACCATTTTGAACAGCTCTCTTGTAACCTTTTTGTCTTTGCCTCAAAGAACACTTTGACTCACCAATGTAAGTGGCATGACAGTCCTTATAATCTAGTTTGTATACAATCTATAGACAAAGGAGACCAACACAACAAGAAGAAAAATTAAAGAAACCATCCACTCCCTACAACACAGCAATCACATCAACAGCATATCTTACAGTCTTGCAGAAATATGGCTTCCAGCTCTAGTGAAAGAAACACAATAAACAAAACACAGCTATGGCACCAATTCTCAGGACATCATGATCACTGTTACCACGGACGTTCGCACTGATGAAGAACAAAATAGCTGTACCAGATCATTTCTAGTAGCCTGATGATGGGAGAATTGTCTCTTGAAATGTAGCTCATAAAAGCATACGACTCGGGTCATGATAAAGCTCCTGTCTATATGGCTTCCACGGAGTCCATAAGGTCATGGATTTTCAACAAGCATAGATTCCATGAGTTAATTAGGTAATGATCAGTAAGCAGTTGGTATTTCAAAGTTTTGCTAAAAAAGGCGAAAATGAGGAGTAAAACAAATATAAGGGATGGGAAAATGCGCCTACACGGATTAACATCTTTAGCGTATTCCCTAATCTAACCACAGTAGAATGATTCACAGTATTTATACAGCTAACAGCTAATTTTTCAGTGAAATCACCTGATTATTTTTGCCAACATTCAAAATTTCCTAACATTACAAGCACGAGTTGGAGATCTGGAGATCTAGCACCTTGGTGCTGTTGCCAAGTCCATACCAATGATATAAACGCTCGAAGAGACTCGTTTTGAGAACAATAAACATGGTGAAGCCAGTTGACGGCCATTTCGAAAGGCGACCAAATTTGAAGTATTTATCATTCTGTAAATCAAGTAAATGTCTGTCTTGTGAACGTAGCAACGACATGATTTCAGGAGTAAATTCGAGCTTGAGGTAAAAAAACAAAGTTTAAATGAATTAATCTGGAAATGTTGCTTACCTTTTCTAGCTCGGACTGAATACACACTTTTTGTTGTTGCAGTGATGATACCTTTCTTTACACATGCACCAAATATGACATGCAATGGTCTTGATTCGATGAAGTCGGGGCCGATATCAGCAATTTGAAATTTGAAAGTGAATTTTGCTTTATCATGAAGTACCAAATGGTGAACCTGAGAGAATCAAAGTACATTAGGAAACATTGAGGTGATGAGTTTGACAAACATCCTCTGATACCACATCAACATGGCCGTTGTTGCCCTTGAAAAAGAAGTAATTCAAGCATTTTGCTTCATGTGAGACGTTTTGTGCATCATTTTCCCCCAACAGTCATATTGAAAATGATAGGGCAATAAATAACATGTTAACTGTTACTGAAAATGTTTAAGAAGCACTAGACTCAAGCAGCAATAACTTTAAGATGGACTGGCGCTCAGGAAACCTCAAATTCACACTCGATTTATTAACTTAACAGAACGCGAATTTGTGGTCTTAATGTTAAAGTCGGTCTGTCACTTTGATAGCTATACAAACTAGTTAATGCCAATTATCTGGGGTGATGATATTTGTTACAATGTCAAAGCAAACTAGAAGAATAAGCAAGATAATACCTGAACCTAAAATAAATATTTTACATAGTCAAGTGTCAATCTCTATGTCGCAGGCTACTAATTTTTCTAACAGTTATCAGCGTTCAGCATACGTTTTGGCCTAAATATCTCACGGTTGCTATGCCGTAAGAAGTAGTAGTGATCTTTCATCCTGATGCTAGTCTAATTTCGCAAGCCATATTTTACGTTTCTTGCCTCATAAACATTGCTCAATAAACTTGGATGTGTAAACGTTTAATGTTTGTTAAATTTATCGGATGATTGACGACGTATGTTAAATAATAATTGATAAATGATAATCGATGACTGATACCTGATGATCGATACGCGATAGAGACCACCCCTATAATTCAATAATCTACCAAATAAATGACAAGTCAATAAAAATATACTACGCTACATAGATCTGCAAAAAGTTATAATTAATCAGTGCAAGCAAACGACATACAAATTTATCTCTTACAAATATGTGGACTCCACTCGTATCTTCACGTAAATCAAAACCGGGCGAGTTTCCGATTGGAATAAATTGTTTAAATTTTATCTCTTCTGGGAATGTGTACCAAATCTTGATTCCTGACGCAGTGTGATTAGACTGCAACATATCGTGTTTAATGGTCAGGTTTATAAAGAAATGCTGCCTAAAACATAGGAGGATAGTCAATAAATTCAGTAAGAGGCGAAAACAGAAAGTTGTTGAATATCTGCCCCTAGGCGTATCATTCAAGGACGACGCTTGACATAGTTCAGTACAACAGTTCAAATCTAAAACCCCTTTCACTACAATTTTTTTTTGCTCAAGACCCCGTTTACAGAAAAGAGGATGCGATCCGGATGGTATCCAAAAGAGTAGGCCTTACGTTTACACAAACAACTGATGAATCCATATATTTTTGGATCCGCTACCCCAGATAGCTTTTTACGACGATCCCATATGGATCACATTATAACCGGATCTCATGTACACGGCTTGATGAGATCAAAATGTACGCGGATACTTTTCGATCCGATTTGATCCAAGTCTTGTTTAAATAGCCACTAAATGTGAACACCTGCATAAAAAGTGAATTTGTGAGAACCTCTGTTTTCTTCCATGAGATTTCAGGGTTTGGTGCAGTCATGGCCAACACGAATATCGACACAATATCTGAGACTCCAAACTAGAAATATGTGTTTTGAAAATGATTGAATGATACCATCTCACATATTACTTTTGAGAAGGATTTCTGAGGATTATGGATATGGACTTTCAATCAAATCAAGCTACAGAGTTAATTCAAAGAGAAATAAACACGAACATCACTTACCACTCAGGTACAATTTCGTCAGGGAATGGATTAACTATAACATTCTTAAACAACAGTTTTGTTTCTGCCATCGTTAGAATGGGATATGATACTGCAGTGTTTTTCACAAGATATGTGTTGGTGTGAAGAAACAAAGATGAAGACACGCGAAATTGCGGCTTGCCTGTAATGACATGAGCGAGGTTTGTCCCCTAACAAAGCAAAAAAACAAAAAATAGAAAAGCAAAAAATACATAACTTTCTTTAAAAGAGTATACGGCACTAAAAACTGGAAGAGGGCGTCATGAGAGCATACACTAAGAACAAATATTTGCGAGGAAGTCCTTTAAATTATCAGCACAAGTGGACTCCTTTAGTATAACTGCAGTGAAGCAAAGCTTATTTGCATAAACCAGAAGGCAGCACTTTTTTTGAGTTTTGGTACGAATTCAATGGCATATCGTTTTTCAAATGTTTGTGCGTATATGGGATGTGTGGACCTCCATTTCTCTATGACGGACATTTCATTATCTGTGTTTGTTAAATGTCATTTACACTGTTGTTAGTGTGATTAAAGAACTCTTCTAGAAATATAATTGATAACAGCAAATGCGATTTTAAATTTTATTTTTGGCTGAGGTACTTGCAGTTTTAACGATCGAATAACTTACTCAAAGACACAATCAAGACATGAAACGAGGAAAGGTGAGGGAACTTTAGGATTTCCAGTACCGAAGATCTGACAAACTCATCTCTTTCATGACCACATTCCTTAAGATTTAATTATACGAAGTAAGTTCAGATATTTACTCTACACTTTCATCTTTAACCCCAGAACAATTCATATTGATTACTTTGCAAAAGGATGCTTGATAACCTATAATTATTGATATATGATTAATTGATCAATTTTTACACTTATTCTCTTCGCAAACCATGAAGTTTCTACATTTGTTAAAAGGAACCCATTAGATGGTCTAATGCTTATCTAACTCATAGCTACTACTATGAGATGTGGTCCTACACTGCAGCGGAAACGAGATCGCTTGAACTTTGGTGCTACAGAAGAATAGTGAAAATCAGCCGGACAGAGAGACTGACAGACATTGAGGTACAGGAATGGGTAAGAGACATGCGATTAGTGGATAGTTTAATGAAGAGAAAGGTGAGATATGCTGGGCATTTAGTGAGAGAAGGCGCAGGTGAATTAATATCGATGATGCTGGTAGGAGGTAGTTGATAGGACGACCAAGAGCGAGACCACGAATAAAATGGTTTGACAATCGGAAAAAGTGCTCAGGCAGTCAAGGGTATTTTGAGATGACGAGAAAGGTGGAGTGCAAAGGTCAATGGAGGAGCATGGTGTCCAACCTTCAAATAAGTGAAGACGCAATTTGATGATGATGATGACTAATCTTAACAATGTGACTCCGGCTGTTCACTCAGTTTGACCACACATAATAACTCGTTTCGTCTGGAATCAAAGAGAGAGTTGGCAATTCTCTCTGGAGGTGGATACGAACAATGATCTATGGCTTCATTGTCTTTGAATCCACGACCAATGCGCTCTTGACCACTCTACGCTACCACTGACTCAGATTTCTGTGGTTCCTGTGATGTTTTTATCCTTATATATTTAGTTTTATGAACAAATAGTAACTTTTCATGGACTTTATATGTCCAGATGAGGTCTGGGTCTTACGAGTTGAGAGTAAGATCTTGTAAAACGGATTTCACTCTCGAAAAGACCAGAAGATTTGTGAACTTAATTTGACCACTAGAATAATGTCCATTTAACTAGAGTAAAATTAATTACCTTCATTAAAACAACTATAGTTATAAGATTATCTGCAACAATGCCACTCTTTGTTCTCTCCAATCCTAGTGGTTTTGATTTTGTGCACGTGTTTACATTAGATCGTGGACTTCCAGGCCAGGATGCAAAATCGTCTGGCGATCCTATCAGCCTCCATCCACTGGAAACAGTCCACGTCGTGTTAATTAATAGACAAGGGGCATATCCCTTTACAGGCAAACAGCATGCTTTGACCGTACATTTGGTCGAACTCATGCTCACACGAAATGAGAATGCAACCTTGATTATACTTTTATTACTTGATGGTCGCGAGTGAACCGTTATTTTGCTACGCATTTTACCTAAAAAAGGATAAGAAAATGCTACATAAAGCAACAAGTATTTCAATAGACATTAAAGATACGTTCACACGATACCGGATTCGGTTTATATCAGATGACTTTTTACAACAGATTGGCCCTCTGTTTACACAACAATGACTTAACACGATACGACAGGTAGGGAAATTTGCTCTATTATGAGATATCATATCGTATCGTATCACTCTTGAGCCGTGTGAACACATAAATCGACCTGGAAGGTCTTTTGTGCAGAGAACTTCAGTTTCAATTCTACAACAAGCAATAAATCTCAAATAGTGAACGTTTTTTTAAAAATTATGTTCAGCAACGTGATGTGAAGCCGGGCAGACCATGTGAACTGTGCTTAAAGCTGAATCCTTAACATCGTGTAAACACAGAAGAAGTCTGGTGAAGAATCCGAGTGAACCCAGTGTCGTGTTAACGGTGCTTATTATGGTAGCATACTTGTTATCGAGCATAGCCGATTCCCATGCCAGGGCTAGGGAATTCTACTAAGAAGTGAGCTCTTTATGAGAGTGGGCTTCCGTTACCTTCTCTCACCAGTCGTATTTTGTTCGTGGTGACGAGGGTTCGAACTCGCAACCTCTGGGTTGCAAGATCTTCGTCTTATCGACTATACCACGGCGGGTCAAATGGTGCTTAAAGCAATCAAAATAACAAAAATTGTAATTTGTCGTCCTTTTGAGAGCGAATACAAAACATCCGATCGACCTGCATGTCAAAGAATCAAATGAAGGCTTTGTTGGCAGAAAATTCGCGGATGGATTATTGCGCTTAAATAATGGTGCTTAAAGCAATCAAAATAACAAAAATTGTAATTTGTCGCCCTTTTGAGCGCGAATACAAAACATCCGATCGACCTGCATGTCAAAGAATCAAATGAAGGCTTTGTTGGCAGAAAATTCGCGGATGGATCGCTTTCCTTTTAAAAAGAGCGCTTAAATTACAAATTTTCCTTTTTACTGTTTGTATTCTTCTGAATCATGGTATTCTTCATAATTTTCTCGTCTTTCTAATGTTAGATAAGCAATGGATAGTGAATTATTTTTACCTCCGCCAAAGAGGTTAGATTTTCATCAGGGTTTGATTATTGGTTGGTTGGTGGTTTGTTTGTTAGCAAATACCTATGGACGGATTTTGCTAAAATTTTCAGGATAGGTCAGAAATAAGCTAACTTAAAGGTAATTAATTTTTGGTGGTGATCTAGCTTACCATCTGTTTGTCTGTTTGTTTGTGTGTCTGTCAGCAGGATTACGCAAAAGGTATTGGACGGATCCTTATGAAAAAACCCCCGATCAGTCTTGATCCAAGTGACAACCCGTTAAATTTAGGGGATGACCCGAATAAAATCCTGGACTCTGGATCATTTTTTCGGTGATGAAACCCTCATTGTGCAAGTGAGAGATAATCCAGTTACCATAGTAACAGGGGAAAGCCCCTGTTAATTGAATAATAATACCGACTTACTGGACGTTTGCGCTCTCGGAGTGCTTTTTAATACGTTATTGCTACTTCCATTAGAGTGTAGAACGTCATATCTCATCAGGTTTCTTCCCAATATTTCATTAACAAAATTGTCGATAGAAGCATCGTATAATAATGTTTGCCCTAGCATCATGTCATTGATTAAAGTGACCACTTCATACCTTCTTTCACGCCAAAAAATTCTGTCCTCACTTTCGGTGGTATGACGCCAGTGTATCTTTCCAGGAGTACACCAATACGATCACATTGAATCACTTTTAGAAATCGATAATAAATCATTTCATTGTGTGTTGTATTCGTAGCATAAAAGAGCTGTAAATTCGATAAAACGAATGCAATATCATACAACGTATGTAAGAAAACATTGGCAACCTTGAATACATTTCTAATTTAGAAATATATTAGACAAATTAAAGCTGACCAAGTGATAGATTTTATTACCATCGCCACAAAGGTTATATTTTGCCGGTGTCAGTTTATCTGTTTGTGTGTTTGTTTGTGTGTCTGTCTGCCTGTTAGTAAAATAGCGAAAAAACGTATCGTACTGTAATTTTGACAAGATGCTTGTATTCTGATTTGATCAAGCTGATTCATTTTAGTAATGTTAGGGACCAAATGCTGGATTTTAGATCATTTTAACACTTTAGATAATGATAACTCATAAAAACACACCAAATAATGAAATTCGCGTGAAGAGTAGGCCAGTTACTATGACACCTGTTAGTACAGCTAAATTGAATATTAAAAAAACGGAAAATTTCTTTCTTCACATTCGCTTGGTTTGAGCTCTCTGATTGAAGCAGATTCTGTCACTTTTGCATTTAATATGAAGATCATCGTATTGAGATCCCTAGTACTATTTCTTGCATTTAATATGAAGATCATCGTATTGAGATCCCTAGTACTATTTTTTGCATTTAATATGAAGATCATCGTATTG
>JANTCA010007515.1:0-29018 GCA_024741275.1 Chironex yamaguchii
GTAAAATCTGACGCAGGTCAACACAATTTCATAACGTCACGGTATCCCTATTTTACAATTAGCCATTTACAGAAACATTTTATAATACCTACAAGCCTGTTTCGTGATAGTTCACTCTTCAGGGGATAGAAGTGTAGTAGATTTGTCTTCTCCTTACTTCTACATATATACTACGCTCTACTCTTATGAACATAGCACTGTTTTATGGATAAATCGACCACGGATATTTATGTGTATATGTATTTCTTATATATGATAATCAGTGCTCTATACTTCCGTTTCAGAGACAAAGCAAGTATTGTACCGTACAGTTTCATGCCATTTGGAAGTGGGCCAAGAGGTTGTATGGGTAAACGACTTGCCATGCTTGAAATGAAAATAGCAATAGCGCGAATCATTTACAGATATGAAGTACTAAAAACTGAACAAACACCTGTTGAGCTGAACTTCACCGCTCAAGCAACGATGACGGTTTCGCACCCTATTGACATCCAATTCAGGCGAAGACCAAGCAAAAACGCGGTTTAACAGCGTTATCTAGGAAAAAGGTTCCTCTGATATTTTGCTTGAGTCAAAACAACTGCGCCCTATTGAACTACAAAAAGAACAGTTTTTATATTCAGTCACTTTAAATGTACGTACGCTTAAGACGGAAGGGGTGTTCCAGTAGAGCATATCAAACATTCTGGAAAGGTGCTACCACACTGCGGACAAGCCCTGTTAAAGTATTTGCTAAGAAACTTAAATGCCCTCAAATTGGTTGATCTTAACTCGTGCACTTAGTGAAGAAATGTTGGCCAAAAGTAGTGGAGTATCACAGAGATCAGGTTCCACACTAAAATTTCGACTGCTACACTCAAATCGTTACCGACACGCATACATCCGTGTTAAGCAGTGATAATATCTGGAACAAGCAGTTGATGCTAATTCCTACCCTAGCTCATGAAGATGAGCAATCTCAATCTAAAGTTCAAGTGCTAATTGCCTCCGTTAAGGTATTGTTTTTCGGTGGCATTTGGTTGTCTTTTTGTTTGTCTGTCAGCAGGATTACTCAAAAACTACGGGACGCATCCTCATGAACAAAAATCAGATGATCAGTCTCAGTGAGAGCTCATCAAAGTTTGGAATTAATCCAGAGCACCGCCTGGACACAAAGATCCCCCAAAATCGCAGAATCCCTATCTCTCATCATTGGCCAATAGTCAGAAACTCATTTCTCTGTCAATATTTGACCGACGAGAAAGTGGCTTTGTCGGACAAGAGATGGTATCTTTGTAAAAAGTGAACTGTTTATATTTTTTAACCTGTGAAAAACATATTCAATTCACATAGGTAAGTAGTTAAGGTGTTAATTATGATTGTAACATGACATAGAACCGTTTGAATCCCTTTAAGTGTAGATAGTTTTCCAGTTCTTAGCAATGTATGTGATCTTCAAGTTCTAATGAAAGTAGCTTTTCGTTGTTTCTTTTCTTTGTTTGTGGATACTCTCAACTTATCCACCTCAAACACTAACAGGTTATGGACCCAGAGTGATAGATAGATAAGGTGAGAGCAAGTTAGGAAAACGGACGAGGCTCCAAGTTTTTTAAGTTTCATATTGAGAGTTTAAATGCCTCAAATTATGGAGACTGGAGATTTCGAATGGAACACGTTCTGAGAAGCTTCCAAAGCCATTCAGTTCCAAGTATGAAGCTATAGAACTGAGAGTAGACAAGTCTTTTTCACTGTTCAATTTGTGGGTTGACTATTCTCAACTGTTTCTCGTCAGACATGTTAAGGATACCAAGGAGGCATCGGAGAACATCAACGCCGTCATGAAGCAAACACACTACAACATAGATTAAGGTTATGTCAAGCATTGTATAGAGCAGTAATGAAGGAGGGAGAGTCTGTCCTTCATCATATAAATCACATCAAGCATCTAGTTGACAAGTTGGCCGTAGTAGAAGTCAACGTTGAATTACAGGATGTGATCGAAATTATGCTTAATGGACTTCCTAATTCCTCCTAGGAACTGGGAGTTGCTCTTGATACCATGTCAGGAAAATTAACAATGGACTTTGTGCAGTCACGGGTTACCTAAAGAAGAAACTCACAAAAAACAGAAACAAGCAAAAGTAAGGGATGAAGATGTCGAGTCAACCTTGACAGTGGACTTACAGAAGTCAAAAAATTCTTCCTGCGAAAGGTTTTACTCGTTTGAATTGTAGACAAAAGGGACAAGTTGCAAAGAATTGTCGTTCTCATCCAAAAAGGAATGCAAGTAAAAAGCAGTTGAATACTGCTGCTGTTGGTGAGCACATACAAGCAAGACATGTGCTGGATTCTGTTCGGATGGCCACAAATGAAACAAAGATATTTGATGGAGATGCCTAGATAAATGGTGCAAGCAGGCATATCAGTTGTCAAAGGGACATTATGTATGATTATGAAGAGTTGCAGAAACAATAGGAAGTCATTTTAGGCGATGGACGTACTTTTGAAGCCATAGGGTTTTGGCAAAGTAAGACTTTTACTTCGATCAAGCAATGTAAATAGGTCAGGAGCTTGTTGTATCCTGGATGCTGCACAGAAAGGCTCAATGACGCGAAGCAAATGGACAAGGAACTATTGGGGCAACACTCAATACGAAGAAGTCACTGGAATTAATTGATCTTAAACATGAACATACATTTAATGATGTGAAATGTTAGTATTAGAAGGGAAACCTCGTTGTCCAAACTACGTGGTCAGAACAACAGTCTGGGTTTTATAGTTTGCTAGTGTCTTTTTACATGTCTACATTGGACATAACAACCTTCCCTTCCTTAAAATAATGGTTCTGCTAAACGTAAAAGTCTAACAGTAAAAAGTCTGTTCTACATATAGTAATCATTTTGCCGTCGGTCCCTAGTGGGGAGATCAGCTTCTTGGTTGACGCTTGTGTTAGGTTCATCCGTAGGTTCACGAGTTGCATCATTGTGTTTACCTCGGTACACTTGTCTTCTTCACCTTTGCAACTTGTTTCTGCTAAAAGTGGGGGTGCTGGGTAACCCGCTAACTTCCTCTGGTTCATAAGTGCCAATTTTCCGGGCAATCTTTAACGCTTTAGTGTACTTTGAATCTAATTTGCCAGACGAGCCTTTTGGCAACTTCTTTCTCACATAATCCTCGACGACAAAACCGTGAAATTTCGAATTGTCGAACAGGTTTTGTCTCCTGGTGAGTTGTCGGTCGATATAGTCACTGGTCTCCTGCGAAAATGTTGTACTGTTGTCCGTAGTAGATAAGGACGTCAGGTTAGTCCTCACCTTCCCGCCGTAGATTAGTTCCGAGGGACTCTTTCCAGTACCACTATGTGGGGTAGAGCAGTAAAATACTAGGAACTGGAAAAGAACTTTTGCGCCATTTTGCTGGGTCTTCTCCAGGGACGGACAAAGACAAGTATTTCTGTATTTCCTGATTGATCTGCTCACAAACGTCATTGCCTTGGGGTAATAGAGCGATGAATTTGTCTACTGAATGGAAAACTTGGCATGGAAATTATGGAACTTAGTTGGAGTAAACTGGTTAACATTGTCCTTAGTCATTGTATGGCAAAGGCCAAATAGGGAAAAACAGGACAGCAAAAAATGTATTACGGTAGCACTTTTTACTGCTTGGCAAGGAAAAACTTACAGGTACTTTACCTAAAGGTAAAAAAATCTATAAGTACAATTAAGTAGCGAAAGTTTGGTGGGGCGTTCATATAGGGCCCTGAATGTCGACAATCAGATGCATCCATAGGGTGTCTGGGTAGCAAACAGCCCTGAAGCTTGGGGAGCCATGCTCACGTGACAGGTGAATAGCCCCCCTTATCTGGCCGACTACATAATAAACAGGACTTAACGAATGCGGCACATGAACCATTTGCGCCAGACCACCACGCATTTTCCTGCAATCAACATTTGATTTTCACAATGCCTAGGTGGCCTTCATTTGCTAGCTGCAATAATTTTCCCTGCAAACAGGCGGGAATGACTGCAGGTTCATTTCGTCGAACAATACCACCCACACAGGACAGATCATCTCGAATACTCCAGTAAGCACTCAGGAGTTGTGGTGGGCGATGCACAGGCCAACCATACTGTATGTGCTGTGAAACCGACCGCAGGACGGCATTTTCACATGTGGCAGAGATGAGTTCTGCAAGTGGCAAGGGATCAACAAAACTTTGTGGGGGCATTATCGAAATTCTCATCTGATCCAACTTAAGCAAGTTGGAAGGCCTAACAGAGAGTTTTCAGGTATTTAAAAGGATCTTTGAATCTTAGAAATGTGGAAATGACTTAATTGGTTACCGTGATGCTGACTGGGGTCAATGTAAAGACACCAGACAATCAAGTGGTTTTTCTCCTTGCAGGAGGTGCAATAAGTCGGTTGAGCAAGAAGCAGAAGAAGCAGCATTATCAACTGCAGAAGGAGAATACGTTGCTCTGTCTTCGTCTTGTCAAGAAGTCACTTGGTTGTGCAGATTGTTGTATGATTTAAATATTCAACAAACGAGTACCACTACAATGTCTGAGGACAAGCAAGGCAGTATTGCTCAAAACTCAGTCGATCATTTAAGAACAAAACATATTGATGTCCGTTATCATTATGTTAGGGAAAAGGTGCAACATGGCACTGTTGGTTTGTCGTATTGTTCAACTTCAAACATGATTGTTGGTCTCTTCACATAGCCGCTTACCAATTCTCTCTTTGTCACCTTGTGTCAGTTACTTGGTTTATGTCTCATCACTTGTTACTAATCAGTTCAAGTTGGGGTATGAAAAAGTGAACGGTTCATGTTTGTAAACTTGTGAAAAATATACTCAATTCACATAGGTAGTTAAGGTGTTAATTACGATTGTAACAGAATATAGAGTTGTTTGAATCCCTGTACATGTAGATATTTTTCAGTTCTTGGCAGTATACATGTTCAAGTTCAAATGAAAGCAGCTGTGTGTTGTTTTCTTCGTTTGAGAATGCTCTCAACCCATCCACCTCAAACTCTAACAATCTTGTATCGCCTGATAGACATAACATAACATAACCAAAGATGCAGAACCACTTTGTTTCTGTGTGATTCTGTCTTTTCTGTGCCCGCTTTCAGTGTTGGCGTAGGTTGAATAGTCTCTGACTGTCTTGTTTGTACTTGTTTTAATGCCCACTTTTTGTTTTTGCTTGATAGTTTTTGTGAAAATTCATTTTACCTCTGTAACTCTTTATGACTTACTTTCGTGGTGTGAAGTTACTTTATATGTAAATATTATATAGATAACAGCTAACTCTCAGACGGCAATATTTTCTAGACAGCGTCTAGAAATTTCCAGTAACTCATGTCTTATTACGTTGATAGTTTACAAACCTTGACATCACTACCCTTCACCTTGTATTTACTTTCGCATGTTTCTACATGTTTTGCATTTTTGGGTGAAGAATTTTACATAAAAGAAGGAGAGCTATTTTATGTTGCTCTAGATGGCTGACCTGTTTTCACAGCCTCAAAATCATGTAGCCGTGACGAAGAGATGGGTTTTTAATACTTTCTAGGTTGTAATAAGCAACAAAAAACTGTTGTAAACGGCTTACGATGTAAAATAAAAAAGGCAGCTTTTTCCTACTCTGGCAAAACTCACAACGGACTTGTTCCCTTTGACGTCAGTTATTATCTGAAAATAATTCCGTTTGAAAAGGCTTGTTTAGATAGCAATTGGGAACTTCCACTTTATGGAGGAGGAGTGTATTCTATTCCACAATCAACTATTTGTAATACGACAATAATCTGTCTTGCAGTTCACGTACTAAGTTGCCATTCTTACAACTTCTTGCATACATTCCCTATATACTAAGGGTCAAACCTTTCCCTTTGACAAAAGCCATTTCGTAAAAGTAACATGCCCTCCCCACCTTGAACTGCGTCACAAATTCTCCTGTGAAACACCCATGTGAGCTCCTCACTAAATAAGTACTACTATGCCTACTTGTAACCTGAAAGATTTAAAAGATTGTTGACAGTTTCCGTTACCCGATGCGATTTTGTAAATTCATAACCTGCTTTCGTTGTCCCATGTCGAGTGTCCCAAATAAGGGATTATCTCACACAATTGTCGAGTTTCTTTGAGTTTGCCGACGATTCCAACACGCTGTGAGCTCCATTTAATAACAGATAGTTTTCCCCAACAAGTTCACTTAGGCATGACAGCCACAGTAATGTAAATGCTAGCAGCAATTCTTAAACCTTGTAGAAATTATAGTTACATTCCTCGTTTCACAACTTGAAAGAGTACAAAGCAAAAAGTAAAAACACCAGTTTTTCTGTCCCCTAAAATACAATGAAAGTATTCAAAGGGTAACTCCTCTTAGGTTTGGGATCTTACGTTGATAAGCCATTGGCATCGAATCGGTATACAAAATGTGCCATTTTTATGGCAACACGACTGAAATGAAACAAGTTAAAAATACATTATTTATGTTGCGGAAACTTTGGTTTTGCACGTAACTAATGCGTGTGGAATTTTACTGTATGAACAAATTGATCAAATAATATTTGTCTGTCTGTTTGTTTGTTATTTGTACAAAATATAGCTCTCGTGGATCGGAGAGTTAATCCATTTGATAATTTACTTAGCAATTTACTTCATATCATAGTAAATTACAAGACGTGCTAGCAAGAGGTTGCATTCAATCATTTCTCGTGATATCTATAAAATATGCCACAGAATCGGGTGATAGTGTTTGTTTTAGTATTACCCGTTGTGTTTGAAAATGACTTAACAATCTGTAAGAAGGCTTCATTTTTAAATGTTCATATAGCAAACCTTGTTTGTAAAATGCTCCTATGGATTGAAGTGGAGTTCATGTCCGTTATATCTATATTATTTATAGTTTTAAGATTTTGGTTATTCCAATAATTCAGCCCACTTCTGTTAATTCAAAGGGAACTTACTTGACATACGTTGCATTAATTGTGAGCAAATTATACAGAAGAGCAGAGACTTTAAGGAGAGCTTGAATCGTGACGACCTAACAAAGTTTACTGAAGTAAAAACTGAATTTACTAAGTCCATGTTAACCGGGCTTGTTTCTCTCCAATACAATTGATCCTGAAAGGCCCCACAAATGCAAACAGGTCGTGAAGTAGACTTGTTTGCTGCAAGCGTTCTCAGAGAATACGCATTGTATTGATAGATTCTTAATCTTGCTTTCGCGTTTTGGTCGTCAAATTTTAGAATTCGCTTTGACAGCCCAGGAAATGGTAATGAGAAGTGGCAATGTGTGAAATTATGTATCGCACTGACAACAATACGACCATGATATTGCTGCTCTATGACACTAATTGAAAATTTGTCAATCCAGAGAAAAGACACAGAATAGAAAAGATTTCGAGGCATTAAATAAGCTACAAGTTTTTCAATCAGAATGTTTGTAGTTCAATATCATCTGCAAATATTATTGCAACTTTAATGCTGTAATCTACAAAACGTGGGCAGGGTTACTAGTTAAGTTTTACTAGTTCTACCAATTACTCACTATGTCGTTTGGGAACCTTACCTGGCAATCACTTTAATCCGGATGGGATCACGAACCGAGAGCGTGGTACCCACAGAAACGTTTGGTGGAATTGAGGTTTCTTGGCAAATGTCTAACCGAAAATCTTTAATAAGTCTGATTAAAACTATTTTCATTTCCATTTGAGCAAATCGCACTCCAATGCAGCTACGTGGACCATGACCAAATGGCATATAGGTAAATTTATCCATTTTCTCTAGTTTGTCGCGTCTATAAAAGAAATGGCATCATCATTTTGGGCTAAATACAAAAAGCCCCCCAAAACTATGAAAAAGCATCGCTGTTTTAGTCACACTTTTTATGTTCGATCCTATTTCGGACAGTGTCTATACCCTATTGCCTTAAGGCTGAATGTGAATTGGCTAAGACACTTTGGATTAATTGTGTAATGTTATCAGCTTTTCATCATTCGTTGTACCAAGTAGCATTTCTGTGTGTTAATTTTGCGTACGTTTTGAAGACGCTGTAGAATTTGACACTTGACCCTGAAGTTGACAGCTCGTTATTGAGAGTCGCAATAAGGAATCAATTGGGCTGCTTGAAATTGTATCATGACATATTATGTCTCTTTCATCTCTAATTCACCAGTTGGCCATGGTAATGTTGTCTATGTGACTGGAAATTATTATTTTAGCGTCAAAAGTGAGTGTCTCAAAAATGTATGGCATTGTTCCTTTTTCTGGAAAAACGAATTGTATTGTATTGTAAGCTTCTTGACGAACATTTTTTCCGCAGAGATTCGCCGAAGGGGTAGCAAGGAGGTGAATAAATTTAATCTCTCTTTGTCGTAATGCTGTATGTAAATTGTCAAATGCTCACTACAAAGAAAATTTTTCTGAAATAACTATTCTGCTAAGATAAGTTAATGGCTATAAATAAACTATTTGAACAACCTTTTTGTGGTACAAAACTTGAAAATCGCCTTGAAAATTTGCGACATTGCGCTAAACGCATACTTAAAAGCTTCTTTCGTCTGACGCTCTTCAGAGTATGAATCGTCAGAAAGGAAAGTATATGTATATGGCAGCCTATTTATACGAAACATGCATCAAAACTTGCTACATTAAAACAAGAAAAACAGTACTTTATAGCAATTTATACTCTGAAGAGCGTTAGACGAAAAAAGCTTTTAAATATGTTTTAGCGTAATGTCGCAAATTTTCAAGGCGATTTTCAAATAAGCTATTGTAAGTCGCTTTTTCTTACCTAAATCTTTCCGGGTTAAAATTCTCGGGATCACTCCAAAATCTCGCGTCTCTGTGAATAGAGTAGGTTGGTGCAACAACATTGAATCCTTTTTTAATAGGGATACCATTGATGATGCAATCCTGTTGGCAAGTTCTAAACAAAAAATACCCTGCGAGGCGAAAAATACAAATATCGTACAGTATGCACAATTAACGTGGAAGGAAATGAAACTGACTCTCTGTCGGATCTATTCTCTTTGTTAGCAAATTGTACTTTAAACCCTGAAACTATATGTGTCCGTGGGTGCTTCTATAGCTATTCAGTCTACACATTGAAGTTGACACGAACCAAACACCGTCACGTCGAAGTTACTAAAAAATTCTTCTAGTCACCTCCTATATACAAACGATTGCAGCTTCACAAGAAGGTCCCTTGGCAGCCTGCTTATTTTTTAACAATACAGATCACAAAAAATTACAACTAGCACGGAAATAAAATCGATGGCCAATACAAAACACCAAAACATTCTCGGACTAGATAACCTTTTAATGTTAGTTTAGGACTTTCCTAATTATCATTGTTCTAATAACAATTTTAGGCACCATAATCAACATTCCAAAGCGTATTATCTCTATTTCAGAGACACCAGTACTACAAAAGGATACTTTACCGCTTTGAATACGAGATAATTTAGATGATACCCTTTAAAGTGGGACAGTACCTGGTGGATAGAGTCGCAGAGTTTCACAGATTACCATTTCCAAATATTCCAACTCTTGAGCCGAGTCAAAATCAGGTGTCTGATACTCCTGTGGAAAATGTTCTTTAATCTCTTGATACAGCCGTTCTTGAACATCTTGGTGAATTGCAAGGTGGTAACAAGTTAGGGCCAAGGTAGTGCTTGAATTTTCAGAGCCTGCTAGCAGGAAGACCAAAGACTGAGCGAGGACCTCATCAGTAGTGAAGCAGCACGTTTCACTATGAGGCTTTTGTTGTGCATTGAGAAGTAGTTGTAAATAATCCTAAATAACATAAAAAACAGAACAAATCATCTTTGTGCTCTTAATTAATTTTTATCAAGAGGACAGCAGCCCCAAACGATACCTTTTGAGTACATATTAGTTTCTGCTGGACTGACAGATCATTCAAAGAGAAGCAGTGTGTTAACTGAAGCCTTGAAAACGGATGAAAATTTATTTCCATCTACGCAAACATCACCAGCTATTGTCATACTACAAAGAAGGATGTCATCTGAACACATAAACTCAAGAAAGATATTCAAAGATACCATTATCGCTAATATTATGGCCTGCGCTTAATGCAGAGGTAAATATTCGTATATTGTAACTTATAATCATATAAACTTACAACGCAAAAGGCAGTTATGAATGATTTGTGATGACTAATGAACGTCACTGTTACTAATATTGTTTATTGCTTATTAAGATTTTTATTTTTTAAATTAGTATTTGACGTGGAATGTAAGTAATGCAAATGATAGTGTAACAAATTATAATATCGTTAATTTATTGATTAATTGCAATAACAGATAAAAGAAAAAAGTAAACAAAACACGAATGTCCTCACCACTAAATATGCAATCGTGTATTAAGCACTTTAGTCGCAGTGACGTATCTTGAATCTGCATGAGGACGTCAAACTTAAACAGATATTTGGAAATGAAAAAAGGCCCACACAACTTTTCTACTGGAAAGGAAATGCACTATGTTTAAATAACTCGGACATATTTGTTAAAAAATTTAAAAACTTGTGATTTGAAAAGTATGGCGTTAAAACAGTTTGAAAAGGAAGAATGTGAATCGCAAAAAGTGCAGAGAAAAGCAACAGAGAAAAATTGGAAGGAAACGTAGGATCAAGATTATGACAAAGCCTTTAAAGGAATGTAATTTGTGATTTAGAGAAGGTAAGAAGATGGTTCCACTGTTGTACAGTTCCGGAGATCAAAATTGTGTGTCTAGGAAATTCAAGTTGGTTAGAAACTAGTGAAAGACATTGGAATAAAACAGATCATTTAACTCATTTACAATGTCTAACCATTAAAGCCAAGCCCAGCGTTAAAGACACAACGCGTTTGTAAGGCTTCTGTGGAGATTACGTCACAAACATTATTGGTTTGGGGAAATTTGTTAACATGAGCTATATCTCAAACATTTTGAACTAAAGTTTCTGGCGTCCAGCAACAAAATCATACATGTTTTAAAGCACGTCCTTAAATAGACTAAATATTCTGAGTCAGATAATCGTGATATAGGTATTCCTTGTCATCGTGGAAAACAATCGTCCTCAGCAAGACTTCCACCAGATAAGTCTGCAACGTTTATAGACATATCCCCAAAGGTTTTTAGATAACTGACTGCATTGCAAATATTTCATCTACGGGGAATAATTAGCTTGTGATTGTTGCCTTTGTTTATAGTTCTAGCGAAACAAGAGATTGGTAAACTTAAGGACGAAGGTAAATGATTTTTCTCAAATAAGTTTCTCATGGTGCACTTTTGAGCTGCACTTGATAATAGGATGCTTCATGAAGGATCACTTTTAAATAAATAAATAAATATATAAATAAATAAATAAATGTGACGCAACGAAGACTCTTTTCTCCCATGGCCATTTGCAAACGAAATATTGTCTGTACAATCTAATTCATTACTCGTCATGTAAAGGAGCTCTAAAAAGGTTCATCATTGCCGCTTTATGATGACTGAGAAAACAAAACAAGTTATTAGAACTTAACATAGACAGACTATACCTCTTTTTCTTTTTCCATTTTTATTGTCTGTCTTTGCCTTACTATCTCTTTAGCAAATTGAAGCATTGGATCAAACATATAGGCAAGACCATAGGGAATGTATTTGACAAACTTGAAACTTCCTGGAACCAAGGCAATAATATTTATCCACTTTGGTTGCGACATGGCCTGTTTGACTTTCTCTTCCAAAGCATATTCTTGCTCATTTTCACTGGGTGGTTCTGTTCCAAAGGCAGACGATAGTATTACTTCCATAGTGAGTATCTTTTGAGCTCTGCAAAGCAGAAAAGAGCAACTCAAACTATTGTATTAAACGGTACTTAAATCAAGATAAAAGTGATTTCGTTAATAAAGTGAGGATTTTACGTTGCGACAACTAATTGCTTAAAATTACAAATAATATAAAAGAATAAGACGAGATGTTTCAAGTGGTTCTGCACCCTTTTCAATTTTGAAAAAATCAAGAAGAATGTAGATGTCAGCTTAAGAGCTGGATTCTTTACACTATTAATAGACTTTGATATTAAAAAACTTTGTATGTGAAAGAAATTTTTATTTGTAAAATTCGACATTAAGGGGACCAGAGCTCGTAAAAAGAGGTTAGAGGTACCGAGCACCCTACTAGAATTGAATCTAGGGAGCGTATTGAGATAAGGAATAAAGGAGATCGGAATAAGCCGATGGGGGCTGAGACTAAAGTAATTAAGTAATTTGATACCAAGGAGATAGTTGGGAGTAAGTGTGGATTGACGCTCAGAATGTCTAGAGCATACTGAATTGAAGTTCTTATGGAACAGAAGAACAGATTCCTCATATTGTCTTCAAGGAGTAATATCATGCAAGGACTTTAACCAAAGTCACGCAGCAACGAGTCTACCGATTGAATCCCTAGATTTTATACATTATATAGACAAACAAGAAAATGTTGTTTGTGGTCGATTGTTATGCGCAATTATTTTGTATGCCTATAAATTCAAACGACTCACAAAATTGTAGTGCCGTGGTGCTTGTATAAAACAATAAAGGAGAAAAAAATTTGTAACGTTACGGCTCTTTTGAAGACGATAACGATCCAGCTGCGAGTTTTCGACCTCCAAGCCTACGTCTATCGCATGACTAAAGCCCTGTAATTCCCAAATTCACGGATGGATCGTTGTTTTGTTGAAATTGAACCGACACTGAGATCCTATGATCTTATTTACGTTTTCAAGCATTTAGCTTTTAAAGATATTTCTATTAACGTCACTGCAGGCATAACTTTTTCTGCCCTTTTGCTAGATGTCACTGAAACAAGGGCAATTAGATCAGTTCTTTTAAAGCAAGAGGCTTTACTGCGAAAGGAGAAACTTTATTATCCGTTAAGTACAGTGTCGAGACTTGAGTTTGTTGTTACACTTGCTTTAACAAAGTTCTGTCATTATTTTGTGATCAAATTAAAAATTTGTTTTCAGAAAAATTGAAAAAAGACAAATCATTGTTTTAAAAATGAGCCTGCAGCCTCCCAAGTCGGCGCGCAATACATGTGAGAACTTATTACGTTAACGAAAATGACATTAAAGAAAATATGATATACATGTTTCGGCTATTCAACAGCTACCATTCAGTTGACATTCATACAGTTTAAACCTATTTAAATTTATCTAGAAAACCATAACCTAGTTATACATCGATTTGTATTAAGCACAAAATTACGTAGTAAGTTCTATTGTTGTCGTTGTTTTTTGTTTTAAAAATGAAAACACAAACCAGTTACATAAGAATTAATCAGAGTTACATAATAACTGGGTTCTGACCAAAGTGAGAAGAGAAATAAGATAACTACGAAAAATAAGATAAAAAAGGTATAGCGTTAGCATGGTAGTTTAACATAATAATGGTTTTATCATAAAGCATCCTAATTACAACAGCGATTAAGCAGCCTGATGGGCTCCAGGTGATTCGTTTTGGCGAGGATCGGTGTAAAATCCAGGCATCTGAAACACTGTTCAATTTTTGGTCATGATACTTTCGTAAAACCATAGCTAGTGAGGACGTCTTCATGGGGATGGCCCAGTTACCATGGCGCCTATTAGTACAGTTCATTTGAATATTGGTCCGGTAGAGGTTTGCGCCCTCGGAGTGCTTCTAGTTTTATTATTCTTATCTAATTTTATTCTACGTTGTCCGAAAGGAAATTCAAATTTCTTTCATTTAGAAGATTGTGGAAAACAGTAAAAAATATTGATACCTACCTGACAATATCAATTGGCTGTTTGCTTTGTGCTGCCTTTCTACACTGGGACAATAAATCATTGGTCACTTTGTTCATCATTACAGCCAGAGGCCTTAATTTTCCAACTGTGAAATAAGGAAGCAGTGTGTTGCGGATAAATTTCCATCGGTTGCCTTTGACAACAGTTATGATGCTCTTCAAGGGTTCAGGCAACTCAGCAAAAATCTAAGTTTAAAAAATTGCAATGGTTAGGATCAAAAGGCTAACTTAGACAATGTATACAAATTAAAATCCCGTTCAGAGTTTGTAATTAGCCTCTGAAGTCTACTACCTGGTTATGGACAAGAATAGTACAAAAATAGTGTTTGCTTCTGCAAATGTTTCCACCCATCAATCTATTCATCCGTCCCATCATGCATATATCATTTTGCTAATCTTTCAGTGTATACATGAGAAAATTTTTTAACTTATCCTCCGATGCATCTATACATCCAATGCATGTATCCAATCAACCAATCAAGCAACCATCTATCCTTTCATTCATTTATCCGGCAGGCCAGCCGTCCCTCCTCCATCCATTCATTCATTCCTCCATCCATCCATCCACCCATCCATCCATCCATTCATTCATTCATTTATTCATTCGTCCATCTACTCCTTCACTCACTCATTCATCTATTCTTGCTTATTTCCAGGTCTGTGACTCTTTGCCATGTTGGGAACAATGGCATCATTAGTGTATACGAGTGTAAATATCACAATCCAATGTTGAATTTCTCGTGCTTGCCTGCAACAAAGGATTTGTGTGATGAACATAGCTACTAATCTAATCCTGTAATGTTGAATTTCCTAAGAGCATTTAATTTATCAAGACGTCAATAAACTTCAAATGGCCAACGGCCTTAACGCTTCAACAACTATTTTGTTAAAAAAATGATGGATAATCAACATGAAGACTGAACTTGACATCAGTTTAAATCACAGCTTGACACCAAATTCCACCAAACAAATGCTGCTCAAAAGCAGAACACCAAAGCTTATTCTCCTGCAGTTTCATCCAATTAATAAAGACAACTAGAGGTAGACACACACCAGTTACAAGGGTGATTATTACTGGTATTGTTTGCGTTAATGACCTCTGCGTTAGTAAGGATGCCGGAATGGCAAGCTAGGGTGGTCTATTCTCTTACTATCAGAATAGGGAATCAAAGTGTTTATCCGGAGTCAGGTTTTTTCGTTTAAAAACATCTTTAAAATGCTTCATGAAGTTCAACAATTACAAACTACTTTGTTGGACTAGCTTAACATGAAGTGTTCTAGAATCCATCTTTAACAGCTTCAAGGAATATACCAAAAACAAAATTACTGTTGCAAATAGTATCATTTTGTCATTTTAAAACTGAAGGAAAAGAGTGTATCCTTCAACATTTTATCATTTCATCCATAACAATAAAATTTAATGGGACAGTACTCATACATCTCCAAAAATATGGTAAACAGAAACCACAACAACGTTAGGACGAAAAGGCTTTGTAGACCAAAATTTATGGTAAACGGCATTGATTGGATAGAACATTATTAATTCAATGTTGTCCTAGGAAGTATAGGCAGATTGCAGCAATATTCCGCATTAGGCAATTCAGGGACAATGCAATTGTTAGGTTACGAAATATGCTGTTTTAAGATATTACCGTCATGGGTGATTACTGAACACTATGGAAAAATCAATAATTTTTTTCACTTTTCAATAATCTGCAGTGCAAAGGTTCAGGCAAGTATCGAATTAAGAATTTAAAACATTGGTTAATGCCACTTTTTGGTCATTGAGCGGGGCACTTAGCTTGTACTAACTGAAGACGGGTCATGTTCCGTGTTCAGTTACACATATACTAATACAACGATCGTTCTTTCCAATGTACTTACCATAACCTCCAGGATAGGCTAACTGATATATGACATCGGAAAGCTAATCTACAGGAACTTTATTTTTAGCAGGACAAACTATCGAGGATTTTTGGTGTTAAATTAGTCGAGTTTCAATGGGTTCTTCTTTTGTTCCTACATTGGCAATGTTATTTTGACCAAAATGGACTGAAAGGCTATTGTCAGCCAATTAATAGTCATGTAAAGTGAAGTTGTATGTCCGTTATTTTGACAAAACCTTAAGTCGAAGTCATTGTGTTGTCAAATTGATAAAGATAACACAAATGATAGCATCAAAATTTTTACCTGAGTTCTTTTTGCTGTTAAAAAGGGCGAGAAAATGCTGAAGTCGTATGTTTGTAAACTGCGACGACACACCAAAAGGAATGTCATCTTAATTTGTAGTGTTTAAGAGGGTGTGATTTGCACAATCTTATATATGATTTTGATGTGGTATAAGTATTCTAGTTACTCAACATTTCCCTCTATTTAAGCCGTGAAGTCAGAAACAAAGTTCAATGCGATTTTTGTAAGTAGCAATCACTATCAGCAAAGAAGATGTATATCTTGTGGCCAATGAGTTACATTGCAATACTTTTATTGCAACATAGTAAAGATTGTCCAGCGAATTACCAAGCAATTTTAGATGTATACCATGAAGTTTTCTTTGTAAAGGGAGCCAAGAAGGCTTGAACTCCTAATACTGAAGACTTAAAAACATCAAAATTCAAACCGATGTTCCACACACGCGTTTGGGGAAAAACATTTCATGCCCTTCGGATCACGAAATTTATCAATGGGAAAGAATCATAATTTTGCCTCTATTTCGTCGTTTTTCTTCACCACTATTTGCATTACATCAGCGTTCTTTATCACTGCAATATCTTATTATCCTATCTCAGCAGATACAGTCATGGTTTCATGTAAAGCACTCATGAATGGAATATTATCACAATAGAAGATGACGAAGCCAAAGCTATCGAACTCCTAACGAGTTAACAAAATTTTAGTATTGTGTTTGCACTCGCCTTCGTCAGTGCCAGATCTTTTTATGCTATCCCAGCAGACACATTAAGGGGTCACTTTATATTAATTATATTACCATAATATACAAATTTATACCGAGTCACGATATAAAACAATTGTCAGGATTTTCTCTTAAACGAAACTGACGGTCATCGGAGTAGGATGTATTCATTATTAAGTAAACGAAAAGAAATTTTCAAAATGTATCATAAGAGACAAGTTAACAGCCACTAAATGTCGATTTCTTTCTAAGATGTCTGGTTCCTGCAACTTTACTTCCCTTACATTTATACTAATATGCGTGGTGTCTACTCATATCTTATTATTGCTAATTTTGAAGCTATATTTTGCTCGGCAATTTCTCAATGATGCCGTACACTGTGTGTTTCTAAACAGTACAATCGGCAGCCAGGCTGACTAGTGCTCAGTGAAAGGTGCTTTAAAAACGTAATCATTATGTGTCTTAGTAATGAAATCCTACTGATTTCAGAGCACACGTTAACTATAAAATCAGCAATCATAATATAATCAAGTATCATACATCATCGTCAGATTCCTTAATGTTGACAGTATGTGCCATAATAAAAAAATGCATTATGCAGTAAAACTGCTTTCACGCATGCAAATTTCCTCTCCTTCCCTTTATTTGACCAGCTCATAAATATCTTAATACCACATGAATATTTTAATACCACATGAATATCTTAGTACCACATGAATATCTTAATACCACATGAATATTTTAATACCACATGAAGACGTAGGTTTAGTGGTACGTTATTACAGCAAACTACTTGACTACTTGTCTATTTGAACTTTCAAACAACAAATGCTTGGTTGCTAGCCCAGTAACTT
Organism: Chironex yamaguchii; assembly: GCA_024741275.1. Classification (NCBI taxonomy): domain Eukaryota; kingdom Metazoa; phylum Cnidaria; class Cubozoa; order Chirodropida; family Chirodropidae; genus Chironex; species Chironex yamaguchii. The sequence continues at coordinate 17,550 of JANTCA010007515.1, forward strand.
GGTATAGTAATGGCATAAACATTCGACATCGTGCTTTTGTGTCTGCAATCGTTCTGTTGTTGTGTTTGTTTGTTATTCTCAGCTTGGATCCTAAGAATGATCACCTTTGACGCCCACATCCTTAGATCTCGCGTTTTCTCTTTCAACGTGGCAACAAACATTGAAACTGCATCAAGCAAAACAAATTTCCTGTCCAAAGATGACGTTTAATTGCCAACATATCTATTTGTTACTTCGCAAAAGACCTATGTTAAGAGGTGTCCGAAGAGTTTTTATTTTAGCGATAAACCGGTTGTTATCTCTTCTACATGTTCCAGAATCTCTTGTTTTAGATTAAATACTCTCTTCTTAATATGCTCAAAGAAATATGAATACAATTTCTAGCAATGGGGTTCTTTTATTTCACAAAGCTATAGCGAAATTCTTGCTTAATATTAATAAACAAACTTAGAACTAATAATACTTAATAACATAAAAAATATTCCGAAAAAAATATTTAAAAGTTTTGTGAAAGTATGAACTTAGAAACTATTTTGCAAATATTTAAGTTTTTATCCTCTTAAAAGGATCAAAGATTTTAAACCAGAGTGCTCTCGTTAAAAAAGGCACGACGACGTTTTGCCAAAATGGCAGCACCAGGTTGGTTAGGCCGATGAAAATTGGTAAGAGGGGAAATCGTAATACTTAGATTTCCCTTATTTACAATAGTACATAAAGTCTATAATAAATTTCAACGAGAAAGTATCATGTGTAATTTCCAGTAGTAGTAACAATCACAATCAACGAAGACAGAGGAAGTAAAATAAGGGAAGTCTATTTGTTTTCATCGGTTATTTGTTTGTAGTCTTACATGTGAAAGTGGTACTCCCATTAAGAAATGGATTGCTTTGGCAAAAGTCTCGAGTATAAAAGCAAAAGTTACCGGTTTTCTCGTCTTGGTCAAGGAGCTTCACTCTGTTGCTATTTAATTCAAAATCGATCACAATAATGTCACAGATATCATTCACAAAACTTCGTAAAGCGCTCATTTATTACAGTATGTAGTACAAACTTGATAACGATTTCTGACCATAAAACGCACAGTTTCGTGACGTGTATTGATAGGTTTAAATCAGAAATTCCTCTCTTAAGTCGAGAGTTTCACTTTGCTGTTTTGGTCGGCCTCTGACCAAATTTTATTCCAAAATTTTCTACACTTCTGGATTTGATCATCATTGAAGAAACTGTCGTTTTGGTTGTATAGTCCACTTGGCAGCTTTCATAGTTTAAATATGGAGCCATTGTATTGTAAAATGATCGCTTAAGTAGATACACAAAGCCAAAAGGAATGTTAAGGGTTTCAGATAATATGTCTGTTAATGTACAAGCTACCACAGAAATAAAAACAGTTATAGAAAATGAAAGATAGGAAAAACACAAGATTTTATAGTCGAAGTGGAACAATGTACTGTGGCATGATCAAAATGTCGTTATTAGCCAGTAATTCATTGCTCATCTAAGCAGCAAATTTCAGCTTTCAGCAATATCTTCGACAACAATCCAATGATCTAAGAATTTTACAGGTAGGTGTTAAAAACGATAGATCAGAAGTAGTTAAAAACGATATCCTTCCTCTTGTGCATTGGAAACCAATTTTATAAACTCTGTCAAAACAAATCACTCAGCTGTTAATACTTAATCTATCAATTTGCCAATTATGCCTTCCTTGAATCAGGACTTACTCTAATATACCATGGTATTGTGATGTATAAAGGCGAGGGTATCCATGTAAAAGCGTCTAATCAAAACAGTTATTTCATATACAGTAAAAGACGTCTCTTTAGGCAAACATGGTCGAAGTTTCAGCAACAACAGAGCATAGAGCTACTAAATTCATTACAAGTACATTAAGCCACTTCTCTTACCTCTCGTGTTTCAAATTTTGACGCCTCCTTGACAAAAACTTGTTTTAGCACCTCTGGATCGCTGACAATTAACGAAGGTATTCCTTGCATGTAAATGCCAAAACAGTCACCATATTCTTTGATGTATGAATCGAGAAAAAGGTGCACTTCAAAGTTGGTTTTTATCAAATCAGGAAGATGTGCTATAAACGGCATGGGCTTTGGCCCCGGGATACCTAAACTCTTAATACTTCGAAATCTTCCAAATCCATACCAGTAGATGCAGGCTGTGCAGGACAACATCAGTAAGTACCAAGCTATGGTGAAAACCCAGGATAAAGGCAGATGCGGGATTATCACACCTGCAAGATAGGACAACATTATTACCGACGGCTTTTGCAGCTTTCCACCTCGGCTCCAGAGCAAAATCTGTTTAAAAGCACACTTGCACGGAATTTTATTTAAGCTAGCTCAAAACAATACACCTAGTGGCCAACAAGGCTTTTTTGTTTAAGGAGTTTAAAGAAACAATGGACTAGCTCGACAAAACTGTAGACTGAATGAAAAAATTGAAAGAAAACATCTGATGAATGAACAGAGAACAATCTCTGAAGTCATTGCTTTAAGTCTCAACCCGAGTTATTGCTGTGTTCTTTAAAGTCTGTATAAACCAAGGTACTTCGATATCAGTAGGATAATGCAAGATTTACGCGAGCAGAAATTCTTACAACAGATAACACTAATGCACCAGAGACAGACAAAGGCCATTTGTGTCACCGCTGTACTTTTTACCTTTTTTCTTCTGTCCCATTACGGTAGCATAAATCAGATAACTGTTCTTCAGGGAAATGAAATATCAGGTCTTTTCCCCGAGTAAAATGTTAACCGAGAACAAGTTTTTGTACGGAAATTATTCAGTCCTTTCTGGTTTCAATTATACTTTTATCGGCATCATCAAGGCAAGAGAATGACAAATGCACTTTTGATAGATAAACTAAGCAATACTAAGTTAAAAAACAACTATGCTTTGAACTTGCCTTCCTGTGTTAAATATGGGGACATTAAACTTTGCATGTTTAAAGAAGTTATTTGATAATGAACTGTATTCATCAAAATTAAGATGCAAAATAGTTACGGCCATAAAATATAAAGGATTAATGCAATTCCAGTTTCACACTGCTTGATGCAACTTGGCGTCGTATAGGGGTGATGCTAGAGGCCAAAACATGATGTGTCGACAATCCAAGAAGAGCTGGAGTGCCGAAGGTTTCGGAAAAACTGCCGACACATTTTTTGAATTTGATTAAAAATCTCTTTAAAATTTACTTTCTTACAAAACAGATACAGGGCCATTCAAATAGGCTTGGTGTGCTAATTCTGGGCCCTTCCCCTTGAACACCTTAATACGCTTTAGAGGTACCCAAGAGTTCGCACTTGTAGCCATTAAGTCCCCCCCCCCCCCAAAAAAAAAAACCCACGGAAATTCCTTCTTAAGGTTTTCTGTCGTACTTATTGTATTCAAATCCTCTCTGGCAAGAAACTTTGAAATTATGTTCAAAATGCATACCAACCAGCTTTTAGAAACTCATTAGTTTCAATTAGATATTACTAGTTTCCCCACAATGAAGGCCTTGTTTGATACTTTTGAAACCTGATCCACTTGCTGTCAATAACACAAAAACTGATGTTTCTAAGTCTACGTGAGCTCTTTGATAACCATACCGTCCCCTTGTACGCTTCCATACGCCTCTGGAGTACCCACTCCCTCCTCAGAGCGTACATAATATTTGAATCGTCTCTACTAAAAATTGATGAGTCTCCCCTTGAGCCTAATTAGATATCTTTAACTATTGAAAATAAACTTTATCGTAATGGGGGACAATTATGCTGAAAAATAGTACAATCCAAACAGTTTGGTAGTGATGAATTCAGTTTGGACAAGAATGTAAAAAGCATGTACAAGTCAGGGGGGACATGTTTCGAGACATGCACCCTCGCAAAGTGACAGACGTTTTAGGGTTGAAAAGTGTCAGTTTCCGATTCATGTTATTAGAAAATGTAAAATATTGGACATGAGGGCTCTCGAGAGGCCAAAAAATTGCTTTTGCTGATTATTCTTGTAAGTGGTGAGTATTTGCGTCTAGTGCTCATCAGGTTCGTACATCCTTCTATCTAGAAATCAAAGTTGTAAGAAGAATGCAGTAACTAACAAGAAATTTCAAATCAACGAAAAAGAAGACGTTTTAAGCCAATGACTTTCACTTTACACTTCGTACAGGCGCTTGAAATTTCACTTCTTAAGACAGGGTGATCTTGCTCTGTGGCGATCTTTTTTCAAAATTATCGAGGACAACGTCAAGGTTAGCTCCCTTTGATTGCATGCCAATGATCATGAGACTTTTCAAGCGTGTGTCAGTCATTCTACTTCTCTTGTAGTATTTGACAACTTGCATTGTGCTAAATGATCTCTCGCAAGACTCAGTGGAGACTGGCACAATACAAGCAATATTAAGCAACCGATCAAGCTCAAAGAAAGCATCTTGCAAACAGCAATCCAGAATGGAAACTCAGTGAGACCATTTGGACGACTTGCACCTTGCTTTCTTGGTAGTAATCTTTCCATACTTCTGACCTCAATCTTCAGATCTTCTATATTACTTTGGTACACCTTGGTAAGAGGCTCGATGTATTTCCAGCTTAAAAAGGCTCCTGAACTCGATGCAGCTTGATATTTTCAATCCAAGATATTTTCACTCGGTAACCTTTCTTTTTCAAACACATGATTTGCAAATTTCACCAAAGCTTCAAATGCATTTTCTGTGTGAAGACCTTCGAGGCTTTCAATAATCGTCGATACAATGTCTGCTGCATCCGCGAGTGAGCTCTGTTATATTTGCAAAAAGTCAGAAGCCTACTTGTCATGCTTTAAAAGTTCTCTCAAACAGACAAGCCAAATGCAAAACTCCCTACTTATCATTCTACATAAACATCAGGCATCAAAAGCTCTGTCACGATCCTTATCAAATTTTCTAACATCATTTAGCAGCATTTAGCAGCATCATTCATCATTTCCAACATCATTTAGCTTTCTGAGTGCAGAGATTCGTTTGAAGATAATGCCACACATGCGATATTGACATGATCATCGTGTATAGGATAATTTTTTCAGCTCCATTGGTCTTAAGTGCATTTTCTTTTGAATCTTTATCCACTTGATATGCATGGCACTCCCACTTACAAAAACATACAGTTTCTAAAGGATTTAACCTTGTGCAGGTTGAATCCCAACACACTCCTCGTGAATCATTCCTTGAAACATGTAGAGCAAGACTATTAATAGCTGTACCTTTTTTGAAACATCCTTGTATTCATCGACAAGGAAGGCAAAATATGTAGCAATATTTATCTCATCCCTTATCTCCTGTTGGATTATGTCTGCCATAATGGCTAACAGTGCGTCCTGGATGCTGTCATGCATGTATTTTGTATTCCTGGGACTTACTTGCAGTAACTGGATTATGCTTTGCAACATAATTCAATGGTCCCGTTTTATCCTGTTTGCGAAACAAAATTGTGTTGCTGACAAATGATCAACTATTTCAACGCGCTATTGAAGCAAACAAAAGATCTGTGGAGGAAGTTGAGGATATTTTATATCTGATTGAGGTAGGTTTCTGGACATAGGCAATACGTAGAGTACTCAGGTTGAAGACATAACAACTGAGATTTTCCTATAATGAAAAAATTTGTGCTGTTTTTAATCGAACAACCTTTTTGTGGTATAAAACTTGAAAATCACCTTGAAAATTTGCGATATCGCGCTAAAAATATACCTAAATGCTTTTTTCGTCTGACACTCGTCAGAGTACGAATTTTAAGTTTTTTACAGCAACAATTGTTTGGGAAGCTGCTAAAATTGAAATCATTTGTGGCTCTTAGTTTACCCTCAAGTCAAGTACAGCTTTTATAATGATAACGACGTCAATAACGACGACAATGATGATAAAAATCATGATGACAATGATGATGACAATGATGATGACAATGATGATGACAATGATATTGACGAGGAGGATGATGATGAAATGATGATCATAATGACGATAAAGATGATAACAATGATGACGACGAGGATAATGATTAAAATGATGATGACAACGACGATGATGATTAGGATGATGGCAATTATGATGACAATGATGATGACAATGATGAAGACACCAAGGATGATGGCGATGACCATGATGATGACCACGATGACAATGAAGACGATAAAGATGATGACTGCGATGGCAATGATGATGAAATGATGACTACCATGATGATGATTATGATTGACAAGTTAATGTTGACCATGAAAATGATGATGACGATGATGGTGATGATGATGAGCTCAATAATGATGATGACAAAGACAACAATGGTGATGACAATGATGAAGACAAAGATGGTGGTGAGATCGATGATTATTAAAGTGGTATAGTTAAGATTTAGTTTGCAGTTGTCGTTTGTCGCGTATAATTTCCTTGTAAAGATCGCGATATTTAAATTGATTATTTTAATTGGGTTGATCAAGATTCCTGACAAGTGGAATAAGCAGTTTAAACTGGGACTGTGCAGATTTTTTATATTCTATGGCTGTTGGTATTTTACATCTTGATTTTGATTAACACTATAGTTCATGATCAATTAACAGTCGTGGTCATGCCTGGTTTAATGGAATGTATTTATTTTTGTATTTATCAAAGAAATCATTAAGTTAAAGCATAAACAGCTCCAGAGGAAAGGTTGCAAGACAATTAATTATGCAACCTCGATCGCCCGCTAAACACGGGCTCTTTTCCACAGCAGCTTAAGGCTTAATCCCAATCGAGCCGGAGATGACATGAAAAGGTAGATGACATATAAAAAGTAAGTCTCATAACGGTAAAAGTACCGTTTTAGGACCCAAGTGAAAACCTCCACTAGAAGCCGAATAGCAGCTCACAGGGAACACTGAAATCCAAGATGGCGACTGGTCTCAGGAAGATGGAGGATGTTGTTGAAAACGGAAGTAAATCTAGAGAAACAAAGAAAGTTAGGCAAACGATTTACAAATTACCGGCAAAAATTGCAGCCGAAACCTTATATCACCTTAACACGATTTCGCGCCAAAAACTCGGAGGCATAGCCCTCGAATCCGTCTGTCCCGTTGGTCAATCGGGGTTTTGGAATAAACTAATATACAGGCAGATTGGTATATTTAGGATTATGCATTTTCAATCTAATGGCATCATGAAAACTACGTCATACACTATAAAAATTGGTTATCAACCTGTCTAATGTCCCATGAACATCGCCCACTTGCTTACACAAAGTTAATATCATGTCAGCAAATTCTTAAAGATATACTCGGGGAATAAAGCGAGATGTAGGGAAAGAAATACAATACTTTGCTAAGTGTTAGATTTCCCCCTGGGATATTAAAAGTAGTAAATGATTCGCTATCATGTAGTGTCGTTGGGCTAGTGTGTAACAAATGAAATATAATTTCGTAACTTTAACACCATTTCGAAGAAGATATTGAACCATCCGTAAATTTTCGATCCTGAAGGTCTTAGTCATGCAACAAACTGAAACCCTGTTGGCAGATAAATAACTCTTCTTAAAATAATTACTAACATTAAAAGTAGTAAATGACTCCCTATCATGTAGTGTCGTTGGGCTAGTGTGTAAAAAATGAAATATGAAAACCCCTGGGTCTTAAATCGGCTGATAAATAAATAACTCTTCTTAAAAAAGAGCTCTTGGAATTACCTATCTGGAACAGAAAGCATCCGCAGATTCCCATTAACAGCTACAATTTTGCTTTGGAGTAAAATCATAATTTTACTCATCTATACCCATCATATTGCTTGCTTATTGTTGAACAGTATTACACAATAAATCATAGTGCATACTTTTAACAATCTCACACAATTAGTATCAATAGCGATGTCTCTTACTACAGCAACGAAACACTCTGTGAGGTCTCCTGGAATAATCTGCATATATATTTTGTTTTTTGTTTACTTCTAGCTAGAACTAATAGAAATGATGACAAGTGGGTGTCTTTTACGCACAAGAAGAAGCCAGTAATGGAGGCGTATACACTCAGTAACACGTACATGAATGGGCGATATGAGTTAAATGATTAAAACTCTCTAAACCTAAGCCATCGTACTCCTGGGCTCAGTACAATACGCGTCAGATTTGCAGTCATAAGACCCGAGTTCGAAGCTTCGGTGATCACAATCATTAGTCCAATTTCCTGCGTTAATTAGACTGACACAAGTTGTACGTATCTGGTGCTACAAGTAATATATAAGGACATACCTATAAATAACGGCATGTCAAATTATTACTTTATTTTTTACTATCAGCTGTTTTACCACATATTAGTCGACATTTTGCCACGTCATTTTGTCATATATTAGTCATCATATGAATGAATCTCGTGATATGCGTTTTGTCGTACTGAAGACTCTGGTAACAACACAAAAAATTTATCGTAAAGTGTCGTAAAGTGTTGTAAACGCCAGAGAAAATTATTTCCTGTACCATTTGTACAAACTTCGTATATTTTATTATAACAGAATACAACTGCAAGTCTCACTTTAAAGGTAACTTGAAATTAGGTACCTAAACAAAACATGATAAGATATTGTTAACTTCATTAAGATGCAAGATTACAATTACCTCAATTAAATTTCATACGAAAGGGATTTTGTCCATTATTCTATTTTTTCGGTAGAATATGCAGTAAATAGTTTTTATTGTAGTAACCATACTTTTTCGACACCCTTCGACATGTTGAAATGTTCGTTAAACAATAAATAAATAATAATTGAAAAATATATAAAAATTTACTATAAATAATACATTATTTTCTGTTGTAGCAAAGATAAGAATCACGAAATCTCGAGGTTGTACTTTTTCAGTTTATTGCTCAAACGGAGCACGAAATCAAATCTTTTTATTCCGAGTTCTCGAAGAAAATGAAGCTGGCACGGAAATTGCTCTCAGACAGTGTTGTCTTTGATTGTTGTTTTATCGCAGGAATTTTCATTTTAAAATCTCATTTTTTATCCAGAACATCAACGGTTGCTTGAAGAGCATCCTTAAAGGGATACGTACACTTATTACATTCTTACAACAGGAATACGGCTTTATGATTATTAGGATGTATAAGGCACCTTGTCAAAATTCCTGGATCAATTAAAAACAATACCATTAAGTAGTCTTGAAAATTCTTGATTTTATGGACTCAGCGGAAGCCATATAGACAGGAGCTTTAACATGACATGAGTCGTATGCTTTTTATGAGCTCATGTCTACCATTAAGTAGCTCATATAAAAGGTGTAAGAATCGTTTTGAAACTTCCTCAAACTTTAAAGGGTTTTCAAAGACTTCGAGAAACCACACTGTAAACTCACTTCGTAAAAATTGTCACCTTGACACGAATAATTTTGATTTCGGTTGTTCTGTGCCTATGGCAACAGCAGGCAACTTGAACAAAGAGGACGTTTTGGTTTCAATCAGCATAATTAGTGACAATACTTACATAATGTGCATCTTATTGCTGCATCTTTTCATGCCGGACAATGCTGCCAAATTTGTCCATCGTGTCCAATGAAGCAGATAAGAAATATTGCGTCATGATTTACTCTAGTGTCACAGGCATTTTTATAAGGGTTGCCTTGCTTTAACGATACCCCAAAAGACAGTAATGTAATGGTTGCATCCGAGGGATACACCAAGAACCAACACAAATCCAAAATGCCATTTTACTGCCCGTTTCGGGATTAGGACAATCTTTTCACGTCCCACATAGTTGTACTATACGAGTCTTGGTTTTTTCTGAGATTAATTTAATAAGGTATACACCCAAAACCGCCTCTAGTAATTTTTTCCCTTACCACAATGCAAAATTAATACGATTAGTTACTAATTAATTTAATTAATTAAGTTGATTAGCGTTGCACACTTTTGTGACAAGAAATATTTTGCTTTCGTTTCCTGCACAACCCACACAATATGATTCCCATCCACCCATGCTCACTCTTCTAGAGACAGTGCTCTTTTTTAATGACTTATTACTACGGGATTCGAACTATCTTTCGTCAATTCAAGGGCAACAACCGGATATTTCAAATAAATTGGATGGATTTACGACAAATTCGCAAAAACAACAAGCAATATTTACAGATAATTGCGTCATCCCCCGCCTAGAACAAAGTTTTCCTGCAGTAATCTATGGACGCCAGCATTGAATAGAATGTTCTACTTGTAGACTTGTTACCCATACGTTGGGCTTTTACAAAACCACGATAAAAAAACTCAGCATACTAATTTTCTGCGTTCGTATTTAAAACATAAGTTAAATCAAAATAACAGCAAAGGTGCTTAATTATGCAGAAAAACAAACAAGGACGTAACTTGGCAAAACCTAACTTTTCACTTGTACATGGTTGGCTAAAGAAAAATTGAATAACTAGGCAACTAAGCAAAACTCCTTAACCCATAATTATGCTATGGACGGAATTATTTTTGACGTGCAAAGTAAAAAAATAATTACGAGTCCGTTTCACAAAGGTTGTAGAAAATAATTTAAGTCAATTGAAGTATAACAGTCATAACCAGGGCCCCTTCGCTGAGTGCAGACTTTACTTCTGAGCAAGAAGGCGACGTCTGTGAGCAAGTAACAGACTATCCATGCATAAGTAACTGATATCAACCGAGTGTTTTTCAAGTAATTTCTTTATTAGTGGCAGGGGTTGAAACGTTTTACCTGCAATACCCTGAACCTGCCCCTCCAAGGAAGCTAGCCATACCGCGGTTATAATGCCGGACCACCCCTGGTCACTATGCATCAGATATAAACAACAGGAGGTCCATAAGAAATACAAAATGTTTACGACAATTCAAACTTCATGGTAGAACTACTACAAATAACTACATAGATACCACAGCTCTACTCAGTTTGGTAAAACGTTATATCCTTAGCAAAGAAACGTTTCAAAATGCTAAGCAGAAAAACACACGAAAATCAAAACAAAATCATTTAGATCCAGCTGGATGAAATGCCCCTACTGAGCATGTAAAGCTTGCCGTTGAAAAATCTGATGGTCGGCAAAGTGCATTGGCATCATTCTTCGGGCCATTGATAGTAAAGAAGAAAAGAAATGATGACCTCAATGTTGACAGTGATTTCTTGATTCCCCAGTGGGATAACGATGTACATTTCAAAATACTTTTGAAATTTTCAATTATGTTGGGAAAGCAAAGCAAAACATTAAACTTCAATAGAAGATCAAAATATCTAAGGCTTGCTTTCAAATCAAGACCTCGAATGGGTAATAAACCAATGAAAATGGCACAATAATATTACAAGTTAGAATTAAGAAAATAGTTTCTCTTTACAAAAACAGAGGCTGCATGGCGATATATATCCATATATGCCTAAACAGACACAGTGCTTTTCATACAATGTTGAGGTATTACAAATATCTGACACTGATGAAGGCTTAAGCCGAAACACAGAAAAAATTAATGAATTTCCCCTTA
>JANTCA010007526.1:0-29011 GCA_024741275.1 Chironex yamaguchii
TATATATATATGCTGCCAAAAATGCTCCAGTTGCTGGAAGCACACGATATAGCTGCGGAAGCTTGATTAAGACAAGTTTGTTAGTTCAGACTTAGTGTCGTTTCGTATAAAATGTATCAGCATACAGTCATTACAAATTTGAGTAAGACAGTTCGAAAGCGGACAGGAAAACAAAATTATGATGATGCCAAATAAGAATGATCAACGAGATTCTTCTGCTAACGGCCATGTCTCTAAAAGAAACCTCTCCAAAGTGGTGGCGAAGTCCTTAGCTACAAACAAGAAATCTAGCAATTCCAATCAAAGTGTAAACACATGTCTGTTTTCTCTTAAGTAATCCAATGCTAAATAACTTTACAGGACTGGTATCTTAATCAAAGCCTGAATGTATCACGTCAATAAAACGTATCATAAATACCAAACAGTACAACGTGTAAAAAGATAAAAATTATTGCAGCTGAAACTATTCATGGGAATAGCTGATTACCCAAATCGATAAGGATGAAAGTAACAAACGAAGCATTCAATATCTTACCGTAATGGGAAGATTAGTAGCAATACGAACGACTGATTTCTTGTCCCTTGGATCCTCTTTTTCAGAGAAAGGAGCTGACCTCAATAATAAATCCAACAGGTGATCGAATGTATCCTGAGTCAAATCCTTATCTTTTGCCAAAGTTTGCCAGAAGTCAATCACGATCCTGTTGGAAACAAAATACTCATATTGGTAAAAAACCTCAATATATGCAGCAACTGATTCCACTGCCTATAATCGAAGAAAATGGTGATTCAGTTTCGCAACAAATAAGATATGTCTAGGAAAACATTTGTATTTGTATTCAACACATTTCCTAAAACATCTCAATTTAGTTAATACACAAATTAAAAGTATTTTACTACACTATTTCGCTCCATAAAAAGGAATTGGAATTTGATTTATACCTCCACCAAGGCGGTTATGTTTCTGGCGGCGTTTGTTTGTTTGTCCGTTTGTTAGAAGAATAACTCAGATTTTGACGACAGGATAGGTTAGAAAGGTAATGATGATTGATTTCTGGTGGTGATCCGCATCACCGTCTGGATTCAGGAATGAAACCCTCCTAGTGCTAGCGAAAGATAATCCAACAATAAACAAGAAAACAAATAGATCCCCTTATACTCTTATCATATAGGGATTAACAAGCAAAATACCACCCAAAACAGCATCTTGCACCCTCGAAGGCGAGTAGTTGTAGTTGAAATTAAATCAATTCTTTACACGAGCAAACTGAGGGGCTCGATAAGCAACAGACTAGGAAATCACCGTGAAGAAAACCCCTGTTAATTGAACAATAATACTGGAATGACGAAGATTTGCGCTCTCGGCGTGCTTCTAGTTTGTATCTTTGATGATGACAGGGTCTTGCTATACAAAACCATGCATCACACTTCAAGAAATCGTAGACCGTGAAGAGCTACTTAATGAAATGACGATATCGTCGGTCCAGACCTAACAAGGCATATTCGAGTCTACTGCTAAAAGTGACCTGTTGCGCAAAAGAAGTCCAGTTACGCAGTGACGTTAACTACATTACATCTGACAATAATTTATTTTACAGAGAAATGTTTTTATGCTTACGACATCTTAGAAGACTAAATAGAACTTACGGACTAAACGGCACAGGAAAGTTTAAAAACGCCGTAAGGACTGGTATCAGATGATGTGACGCAAGCGTCCGAAGAGCGACAAGACTGCCAGTGATAGTTGGTTGAAAACCAACGTAGACTAATTCATTGTGAATATCTACCACAACTTTGTTTATCTGTGAAATAAACAACCAAAAATAAACGAATAAATAGGTAATTAAGAACTTATAACAATGCAAATAGTAAAATAGTAAAATATTGATACCGTTCAATTGCATAAAAATTTGTATTCGCAGGCTAAAAATATACTGCCTGGAGAAGAAGGGTATCAAGCCCTAGGTCTGCGTTGTGAAAAACAATGTGTGAGATAACTCAGCTGGTTTATCTAGCACTCATCTTCTAATTCTACCTTCGGTTTCACATACAACTGTGCGCACAGATTAATCGCAGTCACTTTGTATGACCAGGCATTTGCATATCATAGAAATTACTTTCAGCATTGTTTACGATTACTGTATATTAATAATACTATTAACCATTACTAACTAGACATTGGTTTGTGAACTGCATGCTTGTTTTCAAGATTTGCTATATTTGTAATAATATCAAAGTGAGGCTAGGATTCGTCGGAAATTTATACGGGACCCGAGTACTCCATCACGGAGAGCAATCAGAGTTGAAATCCAATTACATGGGTCGCACTGAGTTAATTGTAGACACAAACCTGCAAGTTAGAATGACACACTATTAAATATCATTGAGTCGCATTTGTTTTAACAATTAATCAAAATCCTAAATATTCCAAATCAAGTTGTTGCCAACAAACCCATACTAGCTAAATCCCTACTTTGCAGTTGAAAGATAACAGGGAAGAAATGCTCAACACACCAAATTCACAGTGACATTAAGCATGGAACGAGAACAAACTTATAACCTTTCTCACTGACATCCTTACAAATCGTGAATGATAAGAACCGTTTCATCTTTATAAAGTCACATTTCTACAGGCATCAACTACAGTTGGAAACGGAAAGAAACTACACTTGTCCGTGTGGTCGAGCTACTAGTCAAACGAACAGAGTAAGTAGCAAGTTTCTCCTCACCTCACCACCTAGCTCTGCCCCTCGATATTTCATAATGCAATTCAGCATGACGCATGCTCCACTTGAACTTTGGGAGTGTTGATCTTTCAATCCATCAATGAGGGAGTAAACTAGATTCTTCAGCTGTTCGTCTGGTGTCTTTTTATTGATTACCTGCAAACAAAAAACACCGGATGAGAATCCATCTATATTTATCTTTAGAATCACAGCGCCCGGTAACACCGCACGGAAAGGACTCAAAATTAATACTGCCAAAGGAGATCTCAAATATTCAAATAAATGATACACAGTTCAATATTTCTGACACCAACAAAAGTGCCAAAGATTTATAAGCAATCATATTTAAGTGAATGTCTTACACTAACACAACTGTAGAGCCAGACAGCAGTTAATAATTTGTATCAAGAGCTGAATCGGCTATGTCTACTAAACGTTGAATCATTCTTCCTTTGAAAATTCTTCGAAATATCAAAATTATTTCTTCACATTTATGCGTTTATATACACATAGACCTATAATATGTAAAGTTCACAATTAGAGCCTGATTGAATTAGTTGACGACATTACTTCATCTCAAGTGAAAACTTTAGTGACGATCTGCTTGTTAAGGGTCTTTTTCGGCAGCTCGCACAAAATTGTGCAGATTGAAGATTTGCGATTGCATAAACAGTCCAACCCATGCTTGTATGGGCTAATAATGGACTTTAAAATGATTGGTGGTGGTGGTGATGGTGGTGGTGATGGTGGTGGTGATGGTGGTAGTGATGGTAGTGGTGATGATGTAGCTTAACTACCATGAAATATGGTACTAAAAAGTTTGTATTGGATCAAAATTGGTAATAGTAATATTACAAAATTTTTCCAATGTCTAATGCTGTATTAACGTATAATTACACATATGTTGTAATTATCAATTATTTTACCAGAGAAAGCTCATTCACTACGTTGAATAGAACAGCAGGATCATCAGTTGCTAACACGTCCTTCAATTCGCCAAGTGCTTCTATTCTTTCGTCAGTAACATTAGACGGAACACCTACATAAGAATAAACATGGGTATCAATGATAAGCATCTTAGTTTTATACACCAGGATAGGCATCGAACTTGCAAAGGAATCCTTTGATATATACATAATAAATTACACTGGAAAAACTCCACCAATTCAAACAACCAAGGACTAAACAGTTAAAACACATACCACTCAAAAACAATTTTTTTTGAAAGACAAAGCTATGGCAATTATTCAGACCGGACATAATCAACAGAACCGCCGTAGTATAGTGGATACGACGATGATCTTGCAAGACAGTGGTTGTCAGAAAAATCAAGAGGGCAGAGGTGATTGGGTAATATGGATGGGGTATTTGACAAAATAGGTCATTAACAGTTGTGAGACATCAGTTCGAAACTCAGGTAGTAACAATCATTACTTTATGTTTCTGTTTATTGGCAAAATAGTCTTTCTACGTTACGCAGACCTCTTCGGCTGTCTACATACTCCTCTGCAAGATAGTGTGACCACATAGGTGAATGCTAAAAGTGAGCGTGCGTGTGTTTATATGAATACTTACACATCTACTTCATTGCTTACTTATTTAAGGCTGCAAAGCTTCAAGTTAGACTTCTGCTGTAGCCTACCCCCAAACACAGATACATACTTCCTCGAAGGCAGTTTCAACACGCGCAGGCCAACTTCTTTGGAACCATGTTTCATCACATGGCTTGGGTTGACCTTCAGCGTATGGTTTCCATGCAGTTGCAAAACGGATTTGACCGCTGAATCATGTAATCAATGTAGGTACTCTCAACATTCAAGAAATGTTTAGAAGAATAAAGGTTAAATGTCAAACGACTAAAAGAAACATCATTACCTTCGTATCGGTCATTTATCGTAAGAAGTATCTGGACACATTCAATCGCCAGCTGTCTCACCGACATGACTGGATCCGTGCATCTTGGAAGGGCCTTTCCTATCAAGTTTCCAAGAGTGCTGAAATGTGATTCACTCTGAGGGAAAGAGAAAACTCGGTTACTTTCTAAGCACTTCAGTTGCGTGCAGGATTTCGCGGACGTGGTCGTCACTTTGTCCAATGTGATATTCTACTGATATAATCGTGTTCTATGTCCTTAAGATGCTAACACAAGCGCATGCGCATTAAACTTTGACCAATTTTCGTCCACTGCCTTTGTCAAGCATGACGGCAATTTGTTTTTATTCAATGGTAACGTCAATTCTATTCCTTGGCTCAAATAATAAACAAATAAGCATATCAATCCACCAAAACGATACACATTTCAGCTGCACACAGGAAGCAAAATAAGCAACGTGTTTCCTTGAAATGGGGTGACACAACAGACAGTGCTATAGTGCAAATGTCTTGCTCCTGCTGATGTCAAATTAACACATATTGTATTTTGGTAGCTCCCAATATCACTTAACTCAAAACTGGATCTATAAATATTTGCTGTTACAGAACGTACTTCTAAGGCTACACGCCTTTTTTATGACGAACCGCTTCATAAGGAACCTAAATGTAGAGGATCCAAAACTTTAAAGAACTTATACTAATAAAGACAAATTTACAAAGGAACTTTTCAAAATTTATGAATTTCATAACCGCAAATAACTGAGAATCACATATGTGCCAGCCATTTACAGTAACAGTCAAATCACTAATCTGTGCAATTTTTGACTGAGAGTTAGATGTAGAATTCGACACGGAGAATGGTTGTGTAATATAATTAGGAAACGTCACGTTTGTCTTTTCTTGTTGTTCCTTCACTGCTCTGAATATCCTGAGTATTCAGCGATTGATTCGTGAAATAAATCACAAAACAGTCTTTGGTCACTAAATGTGGAGCTAAAATTAAGGAACTGTTAAGGAACATTTAGTACTAAAATTCCTTGTAAAGAAAGCGTGTGTGTCGACGGCAGGAGTACATCTCTCAGACAAAGGAATATGTTAATAAGCAAATCGGGAATGAAAGCAGACAACAGAAAATAAGACGCAAGACAGACACATTCGAATCCAAAGAAATTTTATTGATAAATTTGTTTGTCTATCAAATATCACCTACATGAATATCATACTTACATTATTTGTCACTGACTGTAAATAATGCTGGAAAACAACTTTCATTGACTGAATTCCTCTCTCTCGTTCTTGGTCATGTTGAGAAACAATGTAAGGCTCAAGAAGCTAAAAGATAACAAACAAATGTCTTACTACACTTCAAACTATAAGCCGACTACATCCATGAACTTACTACTTCTATCTTTCATACAAAGGAACTTTAATTTTTGCATTTAGACAGAGAAAAATTGAAGTTTGAACCTACCTTCCAAATGGACAGAAGTCCCGACGGTGTGGATTCTTTATTAGAAATTTCCTTAAGTAAATTATTAAGACTTTCAAGAGCTTGTTTGATCCCCAATTCTGCTGCCTGTTAACAATGGTCAAATAACACGTGAGACACGTCTACCGTCTAACAATGGGTAATGTAAGACTACAATGTTGAACCAAGGAGAATATAACAATTGTGCTTCAATAACAGAGACTTTAATAAATAGTGTAATGAACTTTTAAAAAGTTGCTACTGAACTTACAAGGGATGGTATGGAATGGTCCAGAACATTCAGAACTATTATGTAAGATAGTTACAAATTTAGGAACACACGTGAGTAGAACACTCCTTGCACGCTCAAGGTCACGCTTAACGCTGATAGAAAAGTAACATGTAAAAGTTATAAAACGCCATTTAAACAAAAAATGTTGACACCATCCCCAAAACTGAAAGTCAAACATAAAACACATTCCACAGTTTGTCTTCATATACACCATCAAATCCTCGCTTCTGAGCTTTTTTAGACATCTTCAAAACAGGAAAAGCTTTAACTCTTCTTCGTAATGAGCTCAGTAACTAATTACGTTGGCAAACAGAAGAAGTTAACTTAACTTACTTCAATTTCCCTAATATCCACTCCTTTTGGCGATAAAACTGGATACACCGATTCCGTACACACCTTGAGAACGTCCTGAAGCTCCGTTTCGCTTAGTTTAGGTTCCAGTTTCCTTCAACTTTGTTAAAGATTGATAATAGATGCACACAACATGCAGGGCTAGCGCTTGAAATTCATTCTTAGATATATTTAAAAATACTTTATAATACAATATCTTATAATACAATATTCAAGGCTACAAATTAATTTTTGTAAATTCAGTAAGACTCTTGACTCCTACTCTTGTTTCCGCAAACTGCTAAAATTCCACCTCCTACTCCTGACTCCTGTGACCCGTCATCAAGTGACTCCGACATCAAAGCCCTGGTCTTAAACAACGTTTGTATCCTGTGTGTTTGCTGTTACACTGTTTCTGACCTATTTAGCTTGAAGTTTTCATTTATGTACTAATTTACGGCTATCAGTCTTATTCTGATGTTTTAATTCCGGCTTTTTCTGGAAAAAAACATGGCTTTGACAGTTATTTCATTACGGAGTTGGGAGTCACTTGCAGATTTTCCGACTCTGGCTCTCGACTTCTACCTAATTAACAATCGGACTCCTACGCTAACTCCTACCAATATCCTCCGACTTCAGTTACTGAATCTAAATACAAAGCCCTTCGCCTAAAACTTGGATACGCTACACTATGTGTACGTGGCATATATACACTTTTAATTTTACCAAGGCTCACGTCTCTACAGTATTATTACAACAGGCGTCCCAGAAAAACCCTATATATCATCGAAATGGTGCGACTAAGACCTCCCTCTTTAATATCGTCACACCTACGAAATTCTAAAGCGTTACTTTCTAAAGTGGTGCAAATTCACACACGCTCTCTATGGTTTATCTACAGAGAGATTTAACAAAATTATTCTTAGACTCAAAGGCATAAAACCTGGGCTGGAAATTGGGCTGAAAAGAAAACGGTGCAAAACAACAAGAAACGTAGGCCAACTTATGCCATAAGAAAGAAGAATGCCATAAAATATAACAAATCATATTCAGATTCACAAAAATGTAGTGCCGTGGGACTAGTATATGACTCATAAAGTAGAAAAGTTTTTGTAACTACCACCCCTTTGAAGAAGACAACAATCCATCCGCGCATGTTAGACCCAAAAGGCCTTAGTTATGCGACAGAATATCGACGACGTCTGTATATATATGTGGCTATCAACTATTACTCTCAGACATATACAGGCACGTTTACAAAACATGTCTGAGTTTTGTCCACAGAGCCACTTGCGTTTATATTGCTAATTAGCGAGTCCAAATTGATTTGCAGTGTGAACAACTGTTCGGAAAGACACGGCTCTCCACCACAGTGTTTTTCGGTATCGTTCTAGCTCAGCCATGCGATGGTTTCCGAATTCTTTAGTCATACCCTATGTCCCTCATGTTGGACTGAACAGTAACATGGGGTTTTGAGGCAGCTGCAAAAGGTTTTGCTGGAACCAAAAGCTCCTGATCAGAGCCCCAAACATTTTGACTTCAGGGCCACTCGGCCACAACAAAAGCAACAGTGATAGCAAAAATTATAAGAAGCAAACAAAAACTACGTTACTTTGTCTGGCGAGGAAAATATACCATTATCATGCGTGGTATGGCTCATACGACGTAACATCGTCATGTTTTGGAACAATAATGACAACTCATGCATACATACAATGTAATCTACGTATAAGGATACACTAAGTTAGTTGTTGCGTCAATTGCAAGTGCTTTGATTTCATTATTTGGAGTTTTCGATTCGCTCATCAAGAAAGCCTACAACAGACAGGCAAATAAAACGCTGCAATTAAGACACAAATGTAAAACAATTCACTACCAAATTATACTGCTGTGCTCAGTTTCTTTTTTGACCTGTGCTCAGTTTCTTTTTTGACAGCGAAAATACTACATCCCACATACTTAAAACAAAATCCTAAATTATTTCCTCGCAAAAGGACCAGGGTAAGAATAAGCTACTGTTGACGCACTACATTAAAGGCGTGGGGACCAAACATATTGTAAACCATCTATTTCATCTATAAACAATTTATGCAAATAAATATATCAGTTAAAGATTTGCCAGTTCTTGTTTTGTAAAATGACACCATTAGTCCCAGAATACTCGCTGTAAGCTCGCTCGTACGTTAATTTCTATATGGAACCGTCACATAAAGTACATGGGTTACTAGAATGTCTGCAGCCTTCATTTCACATATCGTAACTAAAATCCGGCAATAGCTATTAACTCAAGGAAGAAATTCTTATTACAGTCAAAATATAAGCTCCTTTGATATGTATCAACCTTGAGAAAACGGAAGTAAATAATAATTATGAGAACTGAAGAGTCAAACCCGGGCCTCGCGACTGAAAATCCGACGTCATTCCTACTGCGTTAAACAGCTTAATAGAAAATGTCAAGACATTCAAGAGTTTCTGTCTTTTGTCGTATACGCGTACATGCGGCATATAGCAACGGCCGAGTAAAACTGGACTACTCAGTGACAGGATTGCACATGTCAAAGGGCAACAATGCTGACAGCTATCAGAGTAGCAATATCACTACTACCAATAATTAACAGTCGCAAGTTCATCACTTTTACAGCAATAATCCTGTATTCACACTTATTTATCATCACTGTATTCGTTAGTTACCAACACAAGTAACAATAATAACAACCTCTGTAAGAGAACAAGAATGTATACACTAAGTGTAAAACAAAAATAAACAAATAATAAACACGATCAAAGATCCTTATAGTAATGATACCTGCATATGTTTGAGAAGATCTGCTCTCTTGGTGAAAATAAAGTCGGTTTGGCCGACGTGTCCTGGCTGAACTGCTCTACCTATCAGCTCGACAGCCCTTGTTAAATTCTGCTTCACAGTAATGTCTTTTGATGCTGATAAGTGGGGGCTGATAACTCGAAGAACATTAGTCTCCAGTCTTGAAACGACAAGACTAACAAGAAAAAGAGAATCAACAGACATAAATTATTCCTGTCCATTTTATGAGATATAAATACTACTGAGCAAACGGTAGTAGAATAGTTAACATTATTCTAAAACAATTTCAAGCCCAGACAACGACCAAAAGCCACTAATGGCTCATTAAACTCCATAAAAATGTCAGAGTAGTATTAACTTAATCCTGGTTCAACGAGTAATCTTCCAAAAATGGCAATGAGATGGCAAAAAATATCATATTTTCAAAATGACGGCAAGACAACAGCATCACCACGTATCTTGCGAAATATCTGACTTGTAAGCGACGGTCTGTCGCCTCTACGCCTTCCAACAAGAAAACAAAATTCAACCCTAGTCGTGCTTTCTTTACAACTACTATAACATTGAAAGCTGTCGTGGTTTACAAATGCCATAATTCTAGTGATCTTCGCGACGTATGAAGTTTCTTGACTTGAAGCAGCGCAAACTCGTCATCCCTCTCGACCTCACCATGCCTAGTGATTTGTTACGCCTACATTAACGTAGGGTCTGCCACTTTCCTAACAATATATGGGGCATGCCTTAACGTAAATTAGAACTAAAATTCTTAAATCCTACGTCCTTGACTCCAAAACCCCGTACTTTGACCACTTTAAAAACCATACACGCTTCAACAGATCTTACCTTCTCACTTAAGATTTATAACGAGAATTATCATTATGAAGTCATCCCGTAGAGAGAGAGAGAGAGAGAGAGAGAGAGTATTTCATACAATATAAAAATAAATACAAAGATATTAGCAATACTTATATGTTCTGTATATGAATAGTTTTGTCACTAACTCACCCAGGTGGACCATAAAAAACGACATAACCGTAACAAAGCATGATGGTGCTCTTTATTCTTTCCACGTCGCCTTCTGATTTGTCCTGTAATTGAAGACATTAAATAAAATATGCTCTAAAGCATATCCTTCGGTATCCTTTGGGTACTGTGATTACTTACGGACACAGTACCTCCAGTCTGAGGTGTGGGGATAAGTGTAAAAACGATACATGCTAATAAATTGTGCAGGCATCGTAATCTATGCGAGCAACAGATAAGCCGGGATCAAGAGATGCGCCTTCAATGCGATCATACTGACATACAATTCCAAACAGTACACAATATCACAACGTATTGTTAAACATGCATAACGAAAACGGCAGCCTAACGACCATGTACTATTATCCTATAGGCTTCTAATATCGAATCACTCTACCGTCATCTACATTTGAAAGCAAGTTCTACCCAAGGAAAATAGAGCGTGGGTTACATGGCAATGTTAAACATCAAAATATATGCAATGTTTTCCTATAATGGATGCATAAATGGGCAATACTGTAGTAACAATTAATCGTCGGCCACTAAAAAACAAAATGTAACAATACAAAGGTTAGATTTTCAACAGCAATGACCTTTGAGCTTAAGGAACAGTATCGAGATAATACCTTAAGAAAACTATGACAATACTGTAGAATACGTACCTTTAGTAACCCCATGAAACCTGTTGATTTTCTCACCATCTGTGTTTTCGTTATTTCTTCTAATTTTACAAGGCACTGATCAAGATGTGACGCTGCACAAAATCCCACTCCAACTGCACATCCTTCCCTCTCTACTTGACTGGAATGATCAACAGTGCTAAAAATCAGGTTCAGATGTTCCCTGATGAAATCAGTCGTACAAATCCTTCTTAAGACGACACCCAAGCACTTGTAAAGAAAATTCTGTGTAGAGGTCAAGAACAACAAACAGCCGTAAAGCACAAGAATCAGGAAGGAAAAGAAAAAAATGAAAACCATAAAACAACACAAAGCACTTTGTATGTCTGTAGATAATTTCCTATTAGGTCAAAAAGCATCTTTAAACTTAATTTAAAATACACTCCAACGTAAAAAATGAAGATCCGTACAGGGTCAGTTTCACTTTTATTGCAAAACCAATTTTCCGAAGACAAGAAAGTCTTCAGATATAGTGCAAAGTGCCGTCAATGCCGAAGTAAACACCAAATCCAAAATTTGAACAATCTTTTTGTGGTACAAAACTTAAAAATCGCCTTGAAAATATGAGACATACTTAAAAGCTTTTTTCGTCAGACACTCTTCAGAGTATGAATCGTCGGAAAGGAAAGTATATGTAGATAGCAACCTTTTCATAAGAAACATGGATCAAAACTAGCCAAAAATAAACGAGAAAGAAAAAAAATAAAAAGAGAAAGTGAAGAAACAAAGCATTATTGGAAGCATCCAAGTGACAAAGCGAACTCTTTCTGCCTAAAGAGACTTGGTTTTCTTGTTTTAATGATCCATGTACCTATAAAAGGTGGCCATATATCTATACTTTCGTTTCTGACGACTTATAATCTGAAGAGCGTCACAGAAAGCTTTAAATGTGGTTTCAGCGCAAAGTTTCAACACGAAATACAAAAGAGTTCATATAGTCGTCTCTTAGTAAACTTTCCAAATCATTAAAGGAAAGATAAACCAAATAATGATTCTAACGGTACTTAATAAAAATAACCGTAAACCACTTACAATGCTATTTCAAACAAATGGTAAATATAAGGCCCATTAAGTATTTGCACATGCTCATCGCACGTGAATTCTTTGAAAACTAACCTTTTCTTCTGGAAAGTGGTTGTATAATGCAATCTGTTGTCCAAGTTCCCTTCCTAGTGTAAGATTCCATTCCTCGCTCTGAATCTGGCTTAGTGTCTTTGCAAGAAGCTGAAATGAGAATACAACACAATACACTTTCCGAGCTACATACACATCAAAGATGCGTGGATTAAAAGATTAACAAACGTATAAATCAAATCAGGTAAATGTTCAGCTTTTTTGGTGCAGGAAATCAGAAGACACTACAAAGCTTCCTCCAAGTTATGACGTCTGGATATTTTGATATCGTAATCATGTGCTTTACAATGGCATAAACAACATTCGTTAATGGCATTCACTTCTTTTCTAAAGCGGATCATGAAAAGGTTTTTAAATCCAAGGGAAAACAGGCAGTTCTAGTTACGTCTTCGTCGTCTTCTATACATGAATAACTGGAATGACAGCGGACTCCCTATCATATTTCCTTATCAAGATACGAACAGAGGTAGCTGCAAAATAATGGAATCGTCTCCATGAGGATTGAATGCAAACTGCAGGATGAGCTAACTAAATTAAATGTACAGTGAATTTGTGAACAGTGAACATGCCACGTAGTTAACACCTCCAAATAACGGATAAAACGTTCAGGACCGGAGATTTTACTGGAAAAATCTCTAAATAACAGACAAAAATAGCGGACATCTCTAATCAGCGGACGTAAAAATAAAGTCTTATATAAAGAAATCCAGTGAAAAACACTTCCAAATAGTGGACAAGAAAAAAATAGAATTTATAACTCGGTATACTTTGAAGACAAAATCAAATTTGAATATCCAACTCTTATCTCACCTTTCGAAAGTGAGCAGCATCGAACAGTAAACCAAAGATTGAACTTAATTTGTGGATTGTCTGGAGCATATCATGGCCAATTTAGTGAAAATTTTGTAAAAATTCAGAAAAACTTTAGTAAAAATTAAGCAAAAATAGACTAAATTACATTCGTTTGTAATTAACAAAATATGATTTTCGTTCCTGTTCACAGTGCCATTCCATTGCTGAAAACATCAACAAAAACAAGGTGTACAAATTTCAAATACTGTCTTAATACAATCAGTACGATGCAGTTCATAAAATAATGGTCTTACTTTTAGCATAAGATCCTCCCAAGCTTTTTGACTCCATTCATCGGAATCCGACGAGTGCTCTAAATGGTGTGACGACACAATAGCAAAGACGGCATCATATAAACAAGCAGCCAAATACTTAAATATAAAATGTTTAGTTCAAATAACAGAATGTTCAGTGGATCGTTGTTTATGATCAAATAAAATTGTTTACGAAAATAAAGCAAACACAGAAATCAAAAGGATAGGTAAAGAATAAAAAAATGATGCAGGAGAAAGCAAACACAGATGACGATATCAGAAGTAACACTAAAAAAAGCAGATGTCCGTCGTGCATGTTTCTTCATAGTCCACATTCCAAAAACTTATCGAGTTTCGAGTATTTAACTCAGTAATCAAATTGACAACATTCTTCACACCTTCTAGATACTGATTTAACCTTGGAATCACCGTATCCCATAAATCAATAAGTTCCGGATGGAAATTAGGTGCCATGGCTCTCATCAACTTTAAAACATGAATTCCCCTGCCACCACCTCGTAAAGGGTGTCCAGCCATAATCTAAAGAAAAACAAGACGCAATGCCATTGACAACAACATTAAAAATAATCAAAAATATCAAAAATCATCAAAAGCATCAAAAATAATCAAAACTGCTCAACTTTAGTGGGAAAATTCAACACGAGTGGTATGCTAGTGGTTACAAGCATGAATTCTAAAAACAATTCATTTCCGTAGGTAGGACACTCTGGGGTTGGCTTATGGGTCAGTCAGTAATAATGTTGAAATAAGTCTACACATATCTCTCATCCTGGTTATTACTAGTAAATCTTAACTGTAGTCTAAACCCAGCCCTATTTTATATGACGGTCTTTTCTTTACATTTAAGTGCTCTAATAAACAATATGGATTTTTGTCACTTGAACAATCTTTTTGTGGTACAAAAACTTGAAAATCACCTTGAAAGAATATTTTAAAGATGACAAAGGTGTCATCAACATAGCGAAAATAAACGGACAAAAAAAGCTGACAAAAGCTGTCCCTTTATTTTCGCTATGTTGATGACGTGTTCCAGCCACTGTACGCCAAGCATCAATTCCTCCTAAACAACACCCATCTCGCGCTTACAAAGCGAAAATGACTGCCAAAACATGCGATTCTGGCATAGGCCAACATTTACTAGAAAATTCAGAATGCGACAAAATGTATAAGGACAACAATTTTCGGATAATTGGCACCGTTAGATCGTCCTTTCATCTAAGTGTATTGGAGTCTGTGTACATCAAAGCAAGAAAACTAGTACAATGTGGGCAGAAAGAGTTCGCTTTTTCACTTGGAATGTTCCAATAATGTTTTGTTTCTTCATTTTCTCTTTCTTTGTCTCCTTTCTTGTCTAGGATTGGGTAGTTTTGCTGCATGTTTCGTATAAATAGGTTGCCATATACATAT
Organism: Chironex yamaguchii; assembly: GCA_024741275.1. Classification (NCBI taxonomy): domain Eukaryota; kingdom Metazoa; phylum Cnidaria; class Cubozoa; order Chirodropida; family Chirodropidae; genus Chironex; species Chironex yamaguchii. The sequence goes on from JANTCA010007526.1 coordinate 14,884, forward strand.
ACTTTCCCTTTTTGACGATTTCTACTATGACGAGTATCAGACGAAAAAACCTTTTAAGTTTGTTTTTAGCGCAATGTCGCAAATTTTCAAGGAGATTTTTGTCATTACTACAGTAAATTGCTCGTAGACAGTTTGGTAGATAGTTAACAAAACACTAAGCAGTTTTCTTTCTGAACTTATCTGCCACTGCTGAAAAGGGATCAATGCTGCATCACAGGACCGATTTTTAATAATATAAAGAACCGACTATATTGGTCATATTAAGAAAATGAACTTGGGCGTCAAGATTCGGAGTCTTTGCCAGCCCAATGTCTTAATGCAAGGGAATCAGATAGCAGAAAACAGATGTAGCCGACATTTCTGTCTCTTTTAAAATCTAGTTAACGAACATAATAGTACCTCGACTACACTAAAACGTAATTTTCATCAACACTACGCACACATGACAGTATGCCCGCAAGGTGTTTTATTACACTGGAGCAAAGATCTACAATGACCTGCCTCTAAAAATCAGAATGATTGCAAATGCTACTGAATATGAGCAAAACCTCAAAGTTTATTTTGGCTAAACGGAACATATTAAACAACAAGGAGCCAAAATAGAATTATTTTAAATCAACTATTGTAATTACATCTTTTAACTGTTTAACCACTCTAATATACTTCAACTTTTTACTTCACTGTGAAATTGTAATTAGAAACCCTTTAACTAACTTAGTTTATTTATTTACCACAGGACACATTAATAACAGGAACGATCCGCTGAAGTGTTTTATCCTGTATAAATATTCGTATTATCATTATTATTATTATCAATATGATTATCATTATATTTACCATTACCATTATCATTGTCATTATCATTATCATTACCATTATCATTATCATTACCATCATTGTTATTATGCAAACCGAAATCAGCTTTACTTACCATCAGCCTTGAAATTAATGCAGGTGGTTTGGGAATATTCACTAAAAAGAGAAAGGCAAAACACAGTCATTGGGAAAGTGTCATGCACTTACCATTTGCCAACACTGTAGAAGTCAGCTGTATAAAAAGTACAGCAAGTCCAACGGTACCTCAATAGATACTCCCCTAAAAATATTAGTCTTCATATAATATAGTCACAAATTTTTGAGCCTTCTGGCTCATATGGAAATCAAAACTGTGGTTTAATCTTTAGCATAGGATAGTTAGTTTGTGGTTCACTAACTGCAAGTGCGCATGTTTCTTTTTTGTACGTTTAACGTTCTGCTTTTAATTATCATAAAATTGCTACGTTACTTGTTGTATCAAAACACCAAAGTCTGCTATATTTTTGAAAGATACGTATGTACGAAGTCAAAAGAATATTTAAAATTTATTGTCGGATACACATTGCTAAAATGAAGTTTTATTTGGCACAGCAGTTTGTGTATTCACATCAGTCTCAAAATAACAAAATAACATTCTCCTAAGTTTGTTTTTCTATGGTAATGAAGGCAAAGGGTTGCGTGCAACAGAATACTGTAGAACATGACGTCGTTACTACTTCACGCGACAAGAATTGCCATCTTACATTTAGCTATTTATCATTATTGGGCACGAGTGACGACTTCATATCCAAAAACTAAGCTTACCTTGTTGGACGTAGTTGATTACATAATCATCGTCATTAGTTTCCCTCTTTTTGGCAGCAAGATGAGACAAACTTTTGCATAATGCCATCATTGCTTCCGTGTAATGAACTGGGATTAAACATTCCATTAAATATGGCCAAAGCACCTGTAAATGCATACCAATTCTTATGACATGAAACATTTCAAGAGTTCGTGTGTACTCCAAATATAAATGTACATTGTACAAGCAATGGACAGAGAGATAGTTTTCCGTTAAATTCCTTTCACGAAGACAAAAATTATCAACTGGATAATTTCATGTTGTCATTATTTTTTCGATGACTAAAAACGTGTAAATTTAAAATTCACAATATCCTTCAAGGGAAGAAAGTTACAACTTTTACTCCTGCCTACGACTTCTTTGCTTCACCATAATTACTTGTTAGATGTCAAGTTGCACAAAGATAACACAAAGCATGAAGCAGGTTTTCTTCCGAATCAGATATGATTTTATAAAGATAGACAGAAATGTTAGAACCAGTTTATATTTCAAGGCAACGTTCTATAAAAACGATCAACAATCAACAGCACCTATAAGACCTATGCGATGTTCGCGCCGATATAATAAGGTAATCATCACTGTGAATTGATTACTGTGCAGAAACAACCATAGATCATTAAATTAATAATTCCCTCATTATAATCAACGTCTCGGTAAATCGATGGTCAAGGCATGCGCCCAAGACAGAGATGGGTTCCATCTTAGAAACGAGAGTTTGATTCTTAGAATGTATTTCAATTCCACCAGCTTTCACCAAACCTGGATACATGTACACTTTGAAACAGGTTAAACTACAAAGTAACTTACACTTTCCATTATTTCAACTGTTGTCGTCATTAAGTGAAGAATATTTTCACACATAGCTTTCAGACTGGCAGCAGATACATGCTCCTCGTCCCCAGCTTTCCTCGATGTTTTCTGCAAAAGGAATTTCAATGGTAGTCCACACAAACAATACATCCCAAAAGAGTTAAAACGAAGACTTAAACATTTACATTACTAAAATGACTGCTGTCGTACTATTAAGTCAAAGTTACTTCCCACACCATTTTGGTATATAGGAGGGGGGCGGGGCGGGGCGGCGTCCATCTCTGTTTCCTTAGCCTTTAGGCCACATAGCTGTGCAGGCACAGTGAATGCTACAGATGGGTGCTGGCCCACTGCGTATTGTGTGTTTAACTCCCATTATCTATCCCGTAAGTGTTGAATGTTAAGCAGGGAAGCATTATGTACCATTTTATGTCTTTGGTATGATCCGCTCGAGGATTCGAACCAAGAACCTCCCATATGTAAAGCGAGCATTCTACTACTACGCCACTGCTGCGGTTGTAGTATAACACAACAACAAGAGCAGTTTTTAAGAACAAGCAAACTCGTAATCATTTAAGTCTGCATTCATCAAACGTGCTAGTGATGTGGAAACTACAAGTAGCTTAACAACATAAAACAAACAGATGATGCCTACCTCATTTTCATTTAGGGAACATTGTCTAACAATGAATTCTACCATTCTTTGCCCTCCCTCTAACTCTAAGTACCCATGATGTGCCATTGCAATCACTACTTGGGCTAATGCCTTCCTTATCTGAAAATGAAATGAGGACAAAAATATATAGAAGATTATAACAAATATTCCTTAGCATTAACCTAAAACTGTATAAACCAATTACCAACACTAGATACTATCATCAACGTTGTGATTAAAGCTTACTGGCAACAGACGTCAGGTAACGAGAGTAAAAGACTAATTTCTCTCCTAATTTTGTTTGTCTCGTTGAAAGTCGATACTAGGCAATTCATTACCATTGTGAGTCTCATAATGAACTGCTAAAAAGCTATTTACTGCCTGGACAACAACGTTTTTGCAATGTGTTTACTTATTCTTCAAAGTTCGAAATCCAAAAAGGCTTTGGATTGCATAATTTTAATCCGAACAAAGGAATTTGAAATAAAATAATGAAGAGATACCACCTACACTCATAGCCATATGTTGCAAAATTTATTTTAAGAACTTTCTAAGACTCCCAAGGGTCAAGTTAGAGTAGCAATTTTAGTACAGCATTACTGATGTTACATGTGCATTGACATTGACAAATTGAAAGAAAATTATCATACCTAGACAATGTTATACCTTGAGTAACTAAAAGAACATAAAAGTTGCAAGACTAAAGAAATCAAACTTAACCACAGTGGTAATGCTGACTGACAATACCTTCAAACTTTGCTCCTGCAACGTTACTGACAGACCAGCGAGAATGACCTCTTTTTTAGTTTCCAAATAGGCTCCTAGTACCAAAATTAAAAGTAATAATAATTTGGTACAGAGTTATGGTGTAATACACACAATACAAATGATAACCAGTGAGAAATATTGGTGAATCATCAAGTACTGCAAACCAATGCAAATATTTGTAAAAGAGCTCTTTGCACTAGAGCAAAAACATAATAAAGCTAATTCACTATTGTTCTATCTTCAAACGCAGTACATGTTTGTCACGAAATTGTGTAATTAGTATAGTGGCAACAACAAAATTTGAAACATTACAAATTGTCCGTTTCTGACCTTAAAGATGCCATCATAGAGTCATCTAAACTATCATCGTTCATCAGGGAGGCAAATGCAAGTTGGTGTGTTGGTTTGTTGCTTTTTTGTTTTTTTGGGGTGGGGTGGGGTGGGGTGTGTGTGCTTCGAAGGGACAAAGTTTTCACCACAACCGACCGAATTTTACGAAATAGATGTTGTCAGGGCCGCTCTCGCAATTTCCCCTGATTTTGCACATCTCATGGCGCGCATAGCATGGAAACAAGATGAAGAATGTCCATTTCGCGAAAACGTTATCGTCGTCGTAGGTAGCTAGTTATCTTGTCAAAGCGTGAAAAGCAAGGTTGCTCATACAGACTCAATCATGGACTAAAAACATAAACCCATGTTCATTTAGTGAGTACAAGTTAGGCATCCGGCCTTTAAGAACATATTGTCTTCAAGTAGTTACTTAAAAAATCTTGGCTCCTAATCCTATTTTCTTAGTCAGTGTTGGTGAAAGTATAGATTTAGTTGTAGATGTAGGAAAAAGTGCCAGATGGCATGCGCACTGAACTGGATGTACTCCTGATAAATCATAAAAGCCTGACATCTTTTGAAAAATTAAAACAGACATATAATAAGCTTGAACTAAATTAGTTAAAAACTTTTTTTCAAAGGCTGATTAGGTATCCACTTTTTGACAGCTTTGCCCAATTCATAACAGATCAATCTAATCCGTTAAATCTTTCTCGCATGCTACTGTGATAAAACTCTTAAGTCTTTCCTGGTCCCTGGTACTGCGAATTAAATTTTTAATACGTTTGAGCTTTAAAAAGCTATGCTTGCTTGAAGCAGACCCCACTGGAGCTATGAACACCTCAATGTTAATGGAAAAGATTTTTGTATTCCAGACAATAATTAAAGGCATCTGGAATCGAAGCAATGTCTTGTTTTGAAATGGAGCAATGGTTGCGGAAAACATTTAATTGCACCTCAAGCGAGCACTCATCTGGTTTGAGAGTTGTTGGAAAAAGCTGAGTCAATGATGATACATATCTGGTAACCATTTCATTCTCGCATGGAGTTTGAATAGAAAAATTGCGGGCTCAATAATCTTTGAAGCCACTCTTAAGTTATCGTCAAGCAATGATATCTGGGCGTCGAGTAAATTCTGGTACAATGCAGTGAAGTCTAAATGGAAGGCAGTTTCTGGGGCATGATCAATTTTTCGTGGTTTCTCCCGTTCTCTGTGGTTCTTTGCAAATTTAGATTGAGCATCAATACCACGTTGAGCACTAAAAGCAACAGTAGCATCTACATGACAATTGATACCATCTTCATTCACTCTTAAATATTTGAAAGTGTTGATGGTCGCATCAAGGGCCTCTAAAGAGTCGACACTGTTCAAATTGACATTTTGAACTTCCTTTGTTAAGATTTTTGTCTTTGACATACCATTTCGCATAAACACTTATGCCACAATAAATTCGAAAGACATGATCTTTCCAAGGATATTGTTTGCCTTTGTTTTGGTCTTTGCATCTGATGATTCCATCATCTTCTCTAAGGCAGAAACAATTCCATCAAAAGTTGCCCAAATTGCCGTGATTGAGTCTGAGCACGCAACCCAAAAGTTACGGAAAGATTTCATTGCAAGTGCCCCTTTTATATCCCTATCTTTCACTACTTGCTGGAAGGCCATGTAGCGCTTGGTACTTCAGGTAAAAAAAAATCATTTCCAATGTGTCAAGTATAGCTTCGATGACAGCACTCGCTTCAGAACTTTGTTCCACAGTTGTGTTAATCCATCAATTTAATGAAAATGCACTTACCAGAAGAATTTATCAGATGCTTTAGTATTGTCAATGTTGCAACCTTAGACTTCTCATTTCCACCTTCCAATCGTATCTGCAAAAATGTCACCACTCTGTCCGAGAAAGCTTTTGCTATATTTAAAAATAAACAAAGGCAAACAGACATAAGTACTGGGCACCCTGCTGTAAAGCATAAGTAAAATGAAGTGATTTTAAATAAAAGGGTGAATGCCATGAAGGGGGCATTAAAGCCACAAAGTACAATTATACGGCAATAATCACGAGTAAAGCATATCCATACATTTAAATAAGGTTAATAGCTACACTGGCATCAGAATATGTGTCCTCATCTTGAGAACACATATGCACACACAAATTTGCATATATGCAAGAAAAACGTTACAGAGAGATGCCAAAAACACTCATGTGAATATAATATGATACGTATATAAATAGTGATATGGCTACGACAAACATACACACTCCGAAACACAAATCATTATCCCTCACAAAGCAACTTATAGCAACTGGCTTTAAATGGTTTGCTCACTCAAGAATATAATTTGAAAACGATAAAGGAATAATACTTACTTAAAACTTGAAAACATCTAAGTATCTCGTTATGATTCTTGACTGTGTGAATATTGGCATAATCTGGTTCTACACAAGCCTGAAAACAATTTGCAATGTAATTATTATTAAAATAGTGAAAAAGTGCTTCAGTTTTTAACCAAACAGGAAAGCGTTGAACTCTTTACAAGGTACAAACCCAAAAGCGATCAGTATATAGCACATTTATCACCTTAAGTGTTCCAAAACAAGAAACACAGAAATTTAAATACAAGACTGCATCACATTTTGCCATGTTTTAAAACACCAGTGGGCTACTTTATCTTAAATTAACTTATTATATAGTAAATCTCAATATAAATCTTATAAAAAACGTGTTTAATCATTCATTCATACTACATAGTAATACCTGCTAGTGTTCAAATACCTGGCTGTGAAGACCATTGAGTAATTGGTCCAGCAAAGCCAGTAACATTTGTGATCCATCAGTGGTTGCAGCATCGAGAATCATGCACAGACCCTACAATATAAACAAACAGTATGTATCATATTTGACACTACAAGACAACCTTATACATTGTGGCAAATGACACATAAATAAAGGTTCGAATTTTATATATTAATACTTACAAACATTAGTTAGGGATAACTTTTTGGTTGCTAATATTTGTTTTGTAAAACCTGTTTTGGTGTTGGCATTCAGTGAACAGTTCAGACCTTTTATCTTTAGAGGCAGTAAATACACATGGAAGAGCGGCTCAACGAGAGGAACCTCCACGTGGTGAGCTGTGGATCATGCTGTCTTCAGCATGAACGAATCCTCTCAACCCACAGGTACCGTGTTCTTAATTTCATTTTTTTGGGGGCCACAAAACTTTGTGTGTCCAAAGTTCGCCAAGCATTTCACTCTACATGTAAGTACTGCTTTTGACTTCGTCAACTATCCTTAATCGGTTTGTAAGGTGATTTGCCGGAGGCGTCTAATGACCGCGTATGTTACGTGAGACCTCAAAGTGGACTTTGAGACTCGGTGGCGTTCACTAGGTCGTACGTATGTACGACTTAGACGCTTAGCCGTAAGGCTGGCCTGTACAGTACATACATACATACATACATACATACATACATACATACATACATACATACATACATACATACATACATACATACATACACATGGACGAAATATACAACAGATCCGTCTATTTTTATGCTGCCTTTTAAATTTAATGTAAGGGCTTTAAGTTCATTGACCACAGTTTTCACAAGATTAGGCAGAACATAATTTTAAGAACATAAATCATTTTAAGAGGACCTGCATTACATTATTTATAAATCCATATGCTTATGTAAGCTGTCTGGCTACATTGTTCTAACATTATGTATTCTTTCAGAATTACTGAGTTAGTCCAATTTCATTATTCGCGAGTAACAAAACCTTTCCACTGCAAGCAACTAAACCACACTTTGAACTTTGGGGGTTACATGATATTTCATAAATGGCTTAACATTAATGGAACCACAAACAGAAGAAACTTGACAAGCAAGCAAAGGACTTGACAGCATGACATATTCACAAATGTACAATACCATTGAAATAATACAAAGCAATCAAGTGACATTTAAATATTATGTGCATGCAACCATAGATAAAAATGCATATATGTGATTCCTTCCTAAATGGCTGGGAGACCCCTACATTGAAAGCCAACTCCTGCAGCTCCAACAAGGGAGCAGAAATATAACGTTCCTGAAAATTTCAGAATAAAATTTTCCCAACCCAATTTTTTGCTCTGTTTGCGTAACTACACAGTTGATTTGTGCACAAGAATGGAAAAAATAAGGGGTTTTTACATGTTATAAAGTTTTATGCTGAAAATAGTGCACTCCAAAATGAGACAGCTTATAGACTGTGAACAGTTGGGTCTACAATATTAGCAAAAGTTGGTGGATAAATGATTAGCGTAATATACACTGTCTACATTGTATGACTAAAAATATTTTTTGTTGTTTGCATAGTTTGTCTTTCACATAACTATATTAATTTTAAAAGGCAATGACAGGGTTAAATATACAATTGTGTTTGAATGGATTGCATCAAATGCCACTAAAATGTACCGGGCCTAGGAGTTGACAGTAAAATTGTAACCCTAAAATTTTGTGCGAGTGTCAGCCAAAATGGGAGTTCCATGGGCTGGAAAAATATTGGAAAAATTACAGAGAAAATTGATTTTGTGAATGTGGGCTGTCCCCCTCATCAAAATTTGAAAGTCAGATGACTCTGTGAGATGTGGATGACTCTACTATGGGGGTGACTCTACTATGAGAAACTGGGAGATTGCAACAATGTACATCAAGGGTCATCCTTTCAAACCTGGAAATCTCGAACATGGATAATCCCTTGGTGTGGGATTAGCGCTTGTTTGGTAAGGCAGCCCAGTCTTATCAAAACTAAATTACCCAGCAACAGTCCTACCGATGAATCTTTCTTCATCTCTTGTTTTACAAGTCCTCTTACTTTATTTATTTGCCTGTTTTGAGACACACTTAAAGATCATTTTAATAACGGGCTTTTAGACCTGTCACTTATTTCACTGCTGAGGGGAGCAATTACCTTATTCAAGGAGCAGTGACTAAAACATCAGATAGTTCTATCTTAGTCAGGTAAACCATGCCCATCTCTCAAGTATACACCACAGGCTACTGTGAGGCATAGGTATAGGCGAAGCAAAGTGGGCGTTGTAAGGTGGGCGTTGTAAGGTGGGCAAGGCCAGTAGATTTGAATTTTGTGACTGTCAGATTTTGCGCTGGATCCACCCCTGAAACCTCCCGTATTTCAGGAGCTGATCTCCCTCAATGCTGCAAAAACAAATTATGACACACATGTATGAAAATATATAAACAATAAATAAAAACTCATAGGATACCTGTGTGATTATGTAATGCTCTGAATGTTTTCTATACAAAGTTGTTACACCTTGAAGTAACCGTGGAAGCTGCTCTTCAAGCTTGTCTTTGGCCATAAGATGAGACATTGGTCCAAGGGCCTTGACAATTGCCAAACGAAGCTAAAAATGAAGATGGGCATGGCTGTAATCGACAACTAAAAAATTTCTAAACAATAAGAACCCTTATAGCAAAAAACTTTTGGGTGTGACTTGTGACAAGATTTCTTGAAATGCTTCTGTAACTATACACTGAAAAATATAAAAAAAAAATTAGAAGAAAAACATATGACATGAGCCTTTCTACAAAATATTTAACTTTCTCCAGATTCTACAGAAGTACTAGTTTGTACATAATAAGAAATGAGCAATAAAACAGCTAATATTAAACTGACTCTCAACTAAGCATGATAACAATAAATGCAATATTTACTTAATTCATCTAAGACTCCTACAGGGGTCTATAAACCTACCATACACCATAGTGGAATATACTACTAAGTTCTGTAAATCAAATACTTGTGCCAACTTTCATAAATCTTTATAATTCAGGCATACAAGCATTGATCGATTCCAATCGAGGTGGCGGTGAATCGATCTCAGTGGCGGGGTTTCGTGAGGGACATGTCAAATACCAGCCACAACGGATGACATTTACGGCAATAAGTGCAAAGTGCAAGTAAGTGCAATACAAGCATTGATATTACAATGCATTTCTTACAATTCCAACATTTGTAGTAATAACAAATAGTAGAATTGTAAGAAATTGTTGAAATCATTGGCTTGGCTAGCTACAAAAAAATAAGAATATTCGCAAAATGGAGACCGGAATGAAGGCTGGCATGTGACTACAGAAACGTATGAAAGACCTTTCATGGGATGGAGAATGATGTTTAATGTGTTGCAAGCTGGAATGTTGGTCACACGAAAAAGGATTTTGCATTAAAAAATGATGAGTGCTATGACTTGCAAAGGTTGACATCACATACAACAACACCAAAAATTGTCACTGTTAATTTCAGAGCAGGAAAATCAATTGTGAACACTTGAACTACCTCTCCTACATTTAATTAAACAGAACCAATAGCGTACAACTGCTATCAAATCACGGATACCTTAGCCTCTCTTGACTGTAACCAAACATTGAACATAATCTCATATGCTGAGAAAATTTCCCCATAAAACCTGTCTTTGCTTATGTCTGGATATGGTGCATTATCTATATTTGCACAGTAATCCAGTATAGCTTCACTGAAACATCCAATACCTTCATAAAGAAAATATTGAATTTATAACTGCATACTATTTCAAATTATCAGATTATTTGAACAGGAAACTAACCCTTATCTTAACTGTTAGTTCACATAACTTAAATCTTAAATCAAAACACAGAGTGCTCTATTTTGGCTGCCATCATCAGCTGAGCACAGTGCTTCAACAAGACTTTAGCCCATTAAGTTCAATCTCTCTCCACATGCTGGGACCAAAGTTTCATCAGAGCCTCAAGCTACCAAAATAATTTGTCTTTATAATATCAAATCATGAACTTTAAAAATGACAATAACTAACCAAAATGTTCTAGCCTTTAAGCATAGGAAATAAGTATCCATAAGCAGAAGCAAGGTCAGCCCGTGAAATCAATGGCCTTTAACTATCTAATAAGAAAATATGATAGTAGCGCTAGTAAATAAACCTAGCACGTTTGTCACAACTTGGTATACATTACATTGTATAAGAGAATTGTAATAAACAAACCTTACAAGGTCACAAAAAATAGTACAAAAAACCAAACATTCACTAAACTTTGCAGTTACTTACAGTGGGCAAAGACCCATCTCATGTTTTCTGCTTTTGCCATTCCAAGCATTAGCATCATTCGACTAAAAATATCTTTCATAAATGGGACTACTCCAAATACTAAAAAGGAAAAAACGTTACACATGAAATAAAACATCTACAAAATGGAAGAACAAACGTGACCAGTGCTGTTACCATATAAGCTGTATCAGGCCTCTTAAAAGACAGGTATGCAAAAATACATTGCACCACCTTTGCCTCATGTCTCTAGCATCTGCACTCAAACATTAATGTCCAACAAAATAGAAAAGAGCTCAAAACTCCTTTTTCTATAACAGAACATGTCTAAATATCACCTGTATTGATACAGGCCTTCAAGCATCTAGCAATCATGTATGTTGCAACATTTATTGAGAAAAAATATTTCAAATGAAAGAATTTGTGGATTCAGAAAAGGCATTCAACTGTGACTACCATATATGACATAAAGGAGGCCTTGGAAGAGGAGAAGCTGTACTGATGATTTTTGCCAACATTGATATATGATGCATTCTTGCACATTTTTGAACTTGCCATGAAATGTTTATTGAGTTGCCTTGATAATTATTACTGGTATGCCTGAGTCGACAATGAGACATGTAACATAAGAGGTATGAGCCAAATCTTTGAATTATGCATTTAGAAGATTATAATCTGGGTCTGTAGAAGGCTGGCTTCCAGGAAGTGGAAAATCTTAAACAAATTCAGTAAAAATTGTGTCCCCATTTCTATTTTTGGTGGACTACAAAATGTGGCAGGTTTATGTGGTTTGATCATATTTCTCATTATACATTTTGCTATTTTCTCTTCCTTTACTTGCTCATAGTTCACATCATGAAGAAAGCTTGTAAGTATTTCACTGTCTCTGTTCAATGTGATCTCAATTGACTTACTAAGTAAACAAATTAGTAAAAAAGTACACTGACCATGTCTAAATTATAATCACATAATGATAAATAAAAAATACCTCACTACAAACTTCCTATCATGTTTAAAAATAGACCAAATAGTTTACCATTTTCGGTGGCAAGATTAGCCAATGTAAGTACTGTGAAGTAATGAGGTAGGGACCCAGGTTCCAATTTACCAAGTAATTCACCCATGACATCATCTGAAAATCTTCCTCCAAGTGCAACAAGAAGTGAGGAAGGTGCCATTTGCCACTCAGGCTCAACATCCTATGATCAAAACAGGATTAAGCAGGATATGATTATGCTATTTAGCCAACAACCATACTAAAATTTTGAAGAACCAAACTAACAATAAAAAAGTTCAGACGGTTGAGTAATATGGTCCTCCTGTTTTTTCACTAGGCATCTGGGTTGTTTTCATATTGGATATAGAATGTGTTTTCTCTCTCCTAAAAGACTGAGGATTTCACAATCTGTACACTGACTTCTGTGGACCTGTCAAGTGGATTTTATACCACTTGTGAAGTAAAGATATTAATCTCTGATTTTCGTATGAAAGGCATGTGGTTGCAGATACTCACTTCCTTGTGTCTGTAGCTTTGCAGACATGCAATATAACATACAACTTGATTTTAAGAAATCTATTTACCATAAATGATTAGATTCAAGTTGTACTAAAAGTTCTTATGTAGATCTACCACCAGGTATGTGAGAAATGGTCATGCCTGGATGGCTTGAGACATGTATGGTAGGATGTCTATCTGTACCCCCCCCCCCCCATATCTGGTGTATTATTCCAAACTACATATCACCTAACTTCGTCAATCCAAAAATTCTACCTCACAAATGAACTAAAAGTCCGTTGAGAGTAGCGACTATCCTAAAACCAAATCACCTTAGCACCCTCTATTTGCAATATGTATACCGTAAAATGAAAAAGAAAGTATGGTTTATGGGATGGCTCTGAACTAGAAGATGGCTCACTTTTAATCCTTTACGATCATAAGATTTCTTAACAAATCACATAAAATTCCATATTTCTACCCTTACAAAACAGCCACCAGTGATACCATAATGACTTAAGCAATGTTAATAAGCAGCTGCAAAGCTAACCTAACTTTTATATCATCAGCAGCTAACAATAACAAGAGAATTGAAGACCTTTAGATGATGCAGAATTTAAATAGTCCTTTGTACGCTGTTATATTTTATCACTACAATAAGATAATGTATAATTAATGTGATGTACATAAGCAAACGGACATCTTGGCAACCATATACAAACAAACAATATTGAAATCTGTAACATTTTTTGACCTTTATGTAAAACTCTAAATATTGCTGCAATTGTCTGAAGATAGTGTACAGACAATAACAGCTTTTTGGTATGTTAGAATAGAAAGCTTTTAGTATTTACATTAACATACAAAAATAATTAATTATTTTAATTTCATATTTTGACACTGTTTGGTAAAATAAGTTGTAATAATTTAGGATATTTCCAAAAAAGCAACACTTCTACATATTCAAGCTTTTGACTGTTAAAACTTTTCAAAGCTTTAAAACATACCATGCAATGACAGAAATTGTAAAACAAATAAAAAACAAGTTTCCAACCTTTGATTTTGTTAATTCTGTAGAAGCCAAATGAATAAGTTCTTTTGCAAGATCAATTGGCACTAGTTCACCAACATCCTTTATAATTTTCTTCATAATTTCAAAAAGAACAACTCTGTGACCAGATGCCAACTGAAATGCAAAAAACAATAAAAAAATTATTTTTCATGAATAAATGAGAACATAGTGGATAAACAATAAAACCGCAGCATTTAGTTGTAAAAGTAATACAAAGAAAAAACTACATGGTT
>JANTCA010007537.1:0-29009 GCA_024741275.1 Chironex yamaguchii
ATTATAAAGCTAAATTGACATACGTCTAGTTTTAAGTAACGTAACTTAATGTTAATGCCATTTTGAGACTTGTCAATAATACCATTTGCATCCAGAGTGCATTTGCATCCAGAGTGCATTTGCATCCCAGTTTAGTGAAAATTGCTGTGTATCATCTATTCAGTGCTGCACCGATCCAACTTCACATAGTAAATCATGGCTGTTCATTAGAAGCACTGCCGTTGTTTCAGCAAACGAACAAAATTGAGCAGTAAAGCTCAGCAAAACCTTCATGTAGTGGACTTGTAAATCTCAGCAATTTATTATAAATAAAAATCTCAAATATTGTCTGCGGCTAGGATTCGTCATATTTGCGATGTAGGAGAAAGGAAGGACACTTATAGAAAATAATGAACTATCGACATGTTCTGTTGTAATTTTTTTTACCTCCCTGGAAATTTTACCGTCAAACTTTTCCCTTAAAGTAATATTGATCATGCATCATGTAAAATATATCAGATACGAATGGATAAAATCGATTCACAAGGAGTTTCTTGGTATTAAGAATGTTGTATCATCTTTTTGCGGGGGAAATTTAGTAGCAGGCCGCGACGGCAAGTTTGCGATATCTGTCATCAAGGAAGTGGGTTAACTAAAGCTGAAATTATTAGATCGTTTCTATCTCTGCGGGAACAAAGCTTTTTTTGCTAGATTCGGAGCATGGAGAGGGCAAACATAAATGAACCTTGGCTAGTTTAGGACAGGATATACGAGAGTGATAAAAAAACGTTCAGCAGCTAGTTAAAAGTCCATAAATTTCCGATTCAGCTTCAATCATATCCAACCTTGTTTTCAGAGTAGAACTCTTAAGTTTGCAAAGTAAGATATTTTTCAACAAGTTAGACGGAAGCTGGTGATGATAGTATCTAGTCAAAAGGTTGCGTCGTGCAGGTTTGTCTGTGTTGTTAATGTTGTTATTTTCAGCTTTTTACCAGCGGTAAATTAGTTAATCAGTGAGGTCACACGTAGGATATTTCCTGCGTTAAATGTCGGAAGACACTAGCTGAAGTCAATATGCTTTTCATTATTGCCAATGAGCAGGAAGATTGTGCATTGATAGAATGACACTTTTGTAATAATGATGCTAGAGGAAAACAATCACACAGTCTTGAGAGGTTTTTAAAGAAAAACACGTCGCAAACACATGAAAGATTGTACACAACATAACATAGTCAATCATTGATTATGGCCTCTAATAAATGAAACAATTTGCAAACTTCTACGCAGTTATGTTGACGCAGTAAGGTTTTTGCGAACATCATAATCTGCATTACCGTAGCCTACAGTAGTATCAAACTATTCAAGAAAAGTTACATATGAAGAGATATTGTTTTCTTGTGTTTACTGCCGAAAATAAACGGTTACTGTCTTGCAAAAGTGAGGACAAATGTAATTTTTTACTTGAGCATAATTCTTACAATCCACTTGCATTTACCCCATATTTGCTTATCTACATCGTTACTCCATTGCTAACTTAATCACCCACCCGCATTCGATTACTCACTCATTTCACTTGCGCACGTATTTGTATTTAACTATTTCTTTTCTTTCTTACTTGCCTACGTATTTGCGATAATAGTTACTGTAAGGTGGTTTGTATAAACGTGGCAGTTTCCCAGATAGGTTCATGCCGCCGACAAAAGCACGCACTGGTGGGTCGCGCGAAGAAATGAATTTCTTTCGTGCCTGCTATTGTCGACGCTGCCGAGTGTATAGTTAAAGGAGAGGTTGATTCGTTGGAATCGTAGATAAAAAGATGTTGATGAGTAGTTGTAATTCTTATAGGAATTAAACCTGGGTCTCCCTTTGCCATTAAGAACACCAGTCCTTGTAAACAAGTGAGAACCAGCCAAAAGAATAGTGTAATGATGTTTTAAAGAGAAACTTACATACAAATCCATTAATATATCATGAAAATAAGAAAAGGTCTTCTACAACTGTGGTTGATAAAACAACAGAGAATACATACCAAGATGAGGGTGAAAGCGTTTCAAATCACGTGCGAATGCTTAGCTGTAGACGAAGGCCACGAAAAGCAACTACGCTTTGCTTTAAAAAGACAAAAAAAGCATCTTGAAATGTCAAATAAAACGAAAATTGAACATGTAAAAATCATGTTCAGTAAGATGAATGAGACGTGTTATGTTGTAAAAGATTGTACCGACATGACAGTCATTTACGAGAAAAATGCTGTTTGTTTATGAGAAATATTTACTTCGGAATCATAGTTGATATTCGTCAGCAGTTGCAACCTTTCCTGCATCCGGAACACACAGTAGAGCAAACATACTAATGGCTTTTTCGGTCAAGTTTCCCTTAGCCAATGAAAGCTAACAAAGCGCATATTGACTTGAAAGGAGTAACAATTGCACAGCTTCCGTGTAGTGCACATCCTCTGGCTGCAGATCCCGTGTCATGGTGCTCACCGATTAGGGAAAATTAGTATCATTCTTATATTTCAAGAGCACCTTGGCTTCCCCGTTTGATGGGCATGCAGATCGTTCAGGCACATACAACTGATATCAGCGTCAAGGAAATATATTTTAGCCAGGGTTTGGCAGCTATTAGCACCAGCACATGTTACGGTCAATTTTTGCGTTCGGCAAATTACATTACTGTGTCAAATCTGCTAACAGTGTGACAATAATAGGATAATGTTTACCTCACAGAAGCGCAATTTTTGTCACCTTTTAGTGAAAACGCTAAGTTCCCCATAGAAAAGAGAGGTCAAGCAGAGCTTCCTACTGTCCCTTACAAAGCCAAAACTGTTTAGTTTGTTACAAGGCCAATCGTAATGCACATAAGCCGAAGACGGAATATTCCATCTGTTTTCATCAAATCAAAAGAACGCGCGGTCACGTTGTATCAACCTACAAAATATTTGAAGCAAGTTGATCCATACAGCAGTGATTAAGTTGCAAAGTGGCCTGAGCATAAGCCAGAAAATTTATTTTGATACTTTCCAGTGATTAAAAGTTCAGACGAATGATTGGGGGAGGGAGCAGTTTATTCTCCTTTCCATTCTTGCATACAGGGCGTAAGCTACTGAAGACATTAACATATCCTCCAAAGCGCAATGAAAATTGCTAGGAGTAGTGGTAAGATTCTGATGACAGAGCTTTTCCGGAGCTAAACCTCCAAGCCCCATTAGTTTTCCCATGCTGCACAAGCCACTGTCCTGGGGGCATAGCTGTTATCATTGTTGGAAGATAATTGTGCTGCAGGATACTGGAGGGGCTATTTCACTTTCCAGGGCCCACCCAATCGGGGAGGCCGGAGGCATGGCCCCTTACTTTTTTGTGAAGCAATTAATTTGAAAGCCGCAATAAACGATGAAAGAAGGAAATATGTTGAATCATGGTAAAAGGAGAGTTTATACAGATACCAGAATTGCTCCATCACATGAGTACATCAGGCTCTCAAGAAAATAGCAGCACGACATTTTATTCATTGACAATGGAAAGTGGATTGCAAATCTTTAGGCATAGTGGTAACCAATAACATGTTGCATAATAACAGCCAAGCTACTTTCTGTGCCTTTGCAACAGTATAGCAGCTGTT
Source organism: Chironex yamaguchii (assembly GCA_024741275.1). Taxonomy (NCBI): domain Eukaryota; kingdom Metazoa; phylum Cnidaria; class Cubozoa; order Chirodropida; family Chirodropidae; genus Chironex; species Chironex yamaguchii. The sequence goes on from JANTCA010007537.1 coordinate 3,601, forward strand.
ATTGAAATCTGTTAGTCAACAATCGTGTGATGATGAGATTGCAGGCTTGGCTGCTAAGTAAAGCTATGACTTGAATGTATCTCTGTTACCGCCAGGGTTCAAATCTGGAAAACGGTGAACTCAGCAGACATCATGTCTATTTAAGAATTCACTTCGGGCCAATCTAGCCACAACACATTGCAGATTTTGGGCTGGGTAATTCAAGTTTAATTTGTGAGTCTTGCCCCCCCCCAGCCACTTTCAAATTCGTGGCGTGGACCCTACTTTGGATAAACTGGACTTTAGTCAGAGTACGGATGCCCACGCCCTATTCTGTGCAGATTGTGAGTGAAGTGTTATCTGTTACGGTCGCTGGGCTTTGTCGCAGGAGGGATTGCGTCATCACCATTCTTTGCGGCTAACAGTAAAGAAACCCAATAATAGCAATGAACATAAAAATAAGTGTTGTAGCTATTGTATTTAGCACTGCTCCCGAAAGACACTAGTGTTTCTGTCATTTCGTCACCTTTGCCCTTTGGTGTGGTTTGTTTAGATGTTTATAACAGAGGCAACCTCTAATTAGGTGTTTCTAGCACGGTCGGGTGTTGACTTGTCAAAATATTTCCGGCATTGCCTTGATGTGCGAAGATAGGTATTACAGACTACTAATTCCTTTTTGTGATATACTTTTTAAACACAACAGCCTGTTAATGATGTCAGCAACATTTCTCTGATGTAAACATCCGTTTGATGAGCCCATATCCGTGAATTGTTTTAGTACCTGTCCCAGAAAACCCCTGCAGGTGGTTTGATGAGCCACACAAGAATTAGGTAACAATTTTTGTCATTTCGTAGGGCTCGCATACAGTTTGCATACTGTTACTTGCGCTAAGCATTTTGTGATGAGGTATCGTAACGTAAAACTGCAGGGCCAGAAATACGGGAGTAAGTAACGAAATCTACCATGCCTTGTAGCAGGTACACAATGCCTTCTATCTTTATTTTACACAGCCACAAAGTTTGCCAGCCGATATGATTTCTACGCGATGATGCAAGGAGGCCACCCATGATAGGAAACCCTTTCATGTTTGTCTTGAGCATTAGCGTATTTGTGCAAGGCAGGAAATATACCTGTATGATGCATATCAAAGACCAGATGCGAAAAGCGAATGAAACTGAATACGTACTAAGAAACATTGAATAGTCCAAGTCTATTATAGACGCAAAGGCACTGAGCTAAGGTTCACATGGAAGATTGAAACAAGAAGGCAAGGCCCAAGGGCATATCAAGTATAAAACAACATACCAATATAAAAATAACTAAAAGATGGCAATGGAATCGAAACCATTTGTCACTTAAAAGCGAATTAAGTTATGATCATGATAATTATATTTGGTCTCAGTATCTTTGTCACATCAGCACTTATACGTAGTCTTTTAAGTAAAAACATATTTGAAGTCAACTTATTGAAATATATTTAAATTAGTTAGCACCCCATTAGGACTGAACTGTTATCTACTCAATAGTTATTGTATCCAACCCTCTAGTTTGCAGCACAACGTAGGGAGCTGTTATGTCTGTGGTACAACTACTTGCACTGACATAATCGAAATGTATAAACAGTGTGATTACCATGAAACTTGTCGGACTTGAGTCGTAAAAGTAGCGCAGCTCGGAAGATTTTTTAGTTATTAAGACGAGAAAAGACTTGGTACACATCTGTCGACCTGAATTGATAGTAGGCTATTGCCTGGAAATGTCAACTACAACATGCTCTTTGTAGTTTTGGTGCCTAACGTGCGTTGCGTCGACCTTTCTAGTGTGGCAAACAACTGCGTGGCTTTGTCGGCGCCGGTCTGTATATAAAGAGTGAACATGGCCTCTCACTGTTTTAGCGAAACTTCTGTCATGCTACAAACTGAATGAAAATCAAAGGAAACAGAAAATTGAACAGCAAAATCGACTGTGTTGGTATTTCGCTAACATTCGTCGTCCATGTCAAGAAGACCTGTTAATTTATATTGCAAGGATTTTAGAAATCATTGATGGTTACAGTCAAACACAAGATTTCTGCTTGACATTTTCAAGGATAAGCGTAACTCGTCCACTACTTCTTTGTCGGTTGCCTCACGTTAGGGATCGACCTGTTTATTCGTTGAAGGTATAGTGTAAGTAAGAATAAACCTCGCTGTGAAACGACAAAAGACTCATTCCCTTAAAGGAAACGTTCTTTCATCCGCATGCGCACTTAAAGATATATCATTCTGGCAAGAAATGTTTTTGTACGGATGCAAAAGCTGCACTCACAAAGAAAACAATAGATAAGGGTGTACCTTGTGAAAGGAAGTACGGCATGCGAATTTGAATGGGAAGCTCTACTACAAGTTGCAGGGTGATTTTCAAGTTTTAAATTACTAAAACATTTTCACAAATAGATACACAAGTAATGTGTATAAATAAGTTCATTTGATACTAATTTTTAGAAAGTGGTATCAGTAAATCCATCAAGGTAATTTTTTAAAACAGCGAGTGCTGAACTTTGACTACAAATTCGTGTATATTACGACGACCATTATCTCGTGATAATTTAGTAATCAAATAAACTGAAATCTGTAGTTGGATGTAAGTTTACGTTTGGCTTTTGTTTATTCATAAGACAATGCCTATCTCCTGAACCCGACCATCAAGAGCTCGTGCTAAGTACGTGAAAAAATCACATACCCACGCACGTATCTTAAAACGTCTATGTTTTCTGTACCCAGTAGAATCTAAAACGGAGATTGACGACATCAGGAAAGAGAATTTTTAAAGAACACAAAATGTTGATGCACTGTATTGCTTTTGTGTAAGGGCATCATTTTTTGTAGCATACTCGTAACTAAGCGATCTTCAAGAGGCAATGGGCAACTGTTACCTGATTGAAAAGCTATATCCCCTATCCTTTGCAAAAGCCGCCATGCGCGCCCCGCATATATAATTAACATTAACTTTTGAGCAAACGCCCCTTTTATTGAAGTAGAGAATAAGCGCAGATGATTTAACAATGATTTAGTCGATAAAATTGATAATTTAGTATAAGTCAGAAATGATTTGTATATAGACAGGTTTCTTACATTTTCATTGATGAGCGTCAGGAGTCGCCTCTCCCTTTTTGATCCCCCACTCGCGACTCATAGAATTGAACTCCCCTTGCTTTTTGCATTGTACTCAGGTTTTAACGTTCAAGTGTATTGTTTTAATTTTTAGGACTTGGAACACATGAAACTTTTTGATCAGCATTTCCAAGTGCAAAAGAAAAAGAGTGATAAAAAAAGTGTTCCGTTTGAGAGAATAACGCAGTTGTATTCGAAAGCTGGGGGACACCACGTGCAAATAATGGGAACACACGTTAACGCGTTTGGACGTGATGGCAGCAAATACGGTAAGCATAAGTGCTTTTGAACTTTTCTTTGTGCGCTTTTTCTTAGTCTAAAGTCGAGCGAGTCCGCTAGACCTTGATATATTTATTACATTACATACCTTCAAAATAGCAAAGCATTCTAGTATAAATACTAGTAATCTTTCCGGCATGTATCAAATGTCGTGCACCATGTCGCAACTGATTGTATGGAAGAAACAAAAATGGACTCTTCTTTTGTGTACAGCATTGCTGCTGTTAAAAAACGATTTCTTGATGTTAACAGAATTAAAAGAGGGCAATGGTATCAAAATGTGATGAATTATAAGTTATGCGTTGCTAGCGCAAAGTCAGAGCGAATTTGGTAAGTCAGAGGCTGTCGTAGGCATGCGCCTGTGGACTTACTATCCATTGGTAACATGGAACGGGTGGCAGAGGGGAAAATAAAGAAACCCTGTCAAACGAGTCATTTTTGGACGTGATGCTCATGATTAATTTTAGACAGCAAAATTCCTATGTGTTGTGCTTAACATTGTCAATTTTGCTGTAAGAAGTATAGGTAACTCTCGACAAAAACCAAGCAAATTACGACAGGGCAGAGTTGGGCGTTTTGATCTCAGTAAGTCATTTAAATGCAAAGAAACGTTTAAATGGCGATGGGGTTGGAGGAATGCAGTATCGTGGAATAAATCGTGAGATCTTATAACATGCACAATACCACCTCATAATACTTCAAACCAGTTGTAGATTCATGCGACTTCTTTGTTTGCCGTGAAGGTCAGTCTTGCTTTTTGTCACATTCATTATTCATCGGTTGCATTTTCTACAAGCATGAGGACAATCGAATGTTGTTTATGATCTTGTAAGCTGCTATTTTCAGTTTGATTTATATCATTTTGCAGTTTCTACTTCAATTATAGCTTGTCGTGCCAAGACTGTAAACTTAAGCTTAAAATCCAGAGAGAAAGACTGCCGTGAAATTGTAACAACACTGGATGATTATTTTTCGTATGATTTAAACCAGTCCCTGCATGTTCCGGCGTTTAAGACTAGACGGTATTTGTTCAAGATAATTCTTACTGTCTTTATAAGCAAATCTAAGACAATGTTCCGAAAACTAAACTATCAGCTGTCAGACTCTGGTCACACCTCGAGCTCAAAATAGCCCACCCACAATAAATCTTTCCTATTTTCAAACTTCTAATTTCCTTGACACGCAAATGTTCAATTTATAATTAATTTGGGAGTGAACACAAAGTGGAGTATTGAGTCATAACGTACGCAATCTTGTTTATTTTCTTTTAAATGTAAGTGTTACGCATGAGCCTCATAACAAGAAGACAACAAACAGTTCCATTTATATCAAAGTAAATAGTTTTAAGTCGCTTACAAATAAGACGCTACCCGCTGTTTATGCTAGACGCTATTGTAACGACATGAAACACAACTTGTCTTGCTTGGTGATTCATTGTTGTCTCTATTACTCACAAATTTCTTGGCTACACCTTTGATGAGTCGAGTGTATCTTACACGCAACTGTACATGTTATACTGACGGTCACTTTGATCGCACCGTTACCTTGAGACAAGTTCATTGTGAGTGGTCTGATACCATCCCACCCTTATCAGACAGAATACGTCACACACGTACAGTATTTTTCATGAGCGAAATTCACATGTTAGTTTTATTCCTTGACACTCTTGAAGTAATTTAAATAGAATCGTGACACTGTCCACTCCAGTTATAATCACTCCAGTTAAAGTCACACTACTGGTTACGTCACATAAAATTTAGCCCCAAACATGCAAAACTATTCAAACGAGCTCCATTTACAGTCATATTTTGCTTACATTCATATCCTGCTAACGGTCACAACTGGTTATATTTTTTTCGGTGCAGTTGTAAACGGACTGGCAGTACATCCATTCTTGTTAGCATTGATGGATTTTCTACCTTCATCTCGAAGGGAGAGGCGTTGAAAAGACGTCAATGTGGACAACGTAAACTAGGGACAAAACTATCTTGCCCCAGTTGGATGACGGTAAGGGTTTCGACAGTCATACTGTTGGTGATGACCGTATTCTTATAGAGTACTGATGACGTCACTGAAGTGCATGCAACTTAAGAGCAGCAATTCCGGTGCAGTGCAACGGTACGGGGCAGGCAGATTTGCTTGTCGTGTTTTATATAGTAGTAATTTTCCCATAGTGCCTGAAAATCAAATCTTACTATCATACGTAAGTTCCCGAATTGCCCCATCCTCGAAAAAGCCCCTCCCTCGAAAAAGCCCCCACCCTAGAACTAAAAATTGTTAATAAGCCCCCCCTCGAGTAAGCCACCACTACTAACTTGTTGATTTTTGCCATCTGAGGTTCCAATTGGCGTTTTATCGAGTTACCACAAGTAATTCATGCATTTGGCAATAAAAAATGATATGCGCAAAAAGGAATTACTGACTAAAATATACGATGTCGTTTAACAATACCTTCGTTATGTGCAGCGATTCCCAAAGATTTTGTTTTTCTAGCAGTTTTGTCACCAATATCTGGGCATGCTTGTGGCTCTCTGTGTATGTAATATACTTGACTGAAACAACTAGGGCAACTTTCTCGTCTTCTTTTCCAGGTACGACAGTAATCTTAGTGTTTGTATTTGCAGGATTGAGAAAGAAGTTTATCATTTGAGAAATTTCAACTGGAATATGACCAACTAATTCCTCGCTTTGTTCATGGCATGCTGGCAGCAAAATGCAAATTGCACTACCGCCATATTCAGTTCTCCAACCTTAAATATGATGTCCTCGTGTTGGAGCTGTAAATTCCACTTAGTAATTCATATCAAAACGTACTGGTACTCCTGTCGCCATTTTATAATCAATAAGAAGAAATTATTTTACCAAATCAATCGCAGAGATTATAGACTAACTTTTATGCTTAGATTCTTCTTTTTTATTATAAAAAGGAAGAAATCTTTGAAATTTTTGAGCGCCAAGTTTCAGATTATTTTATATGCCCCCCCCCGCCCTCGAATAAGGCCCCATCCAAAAATTTCAAAAATAAATAAGCCCCCAGGGGGCTAATTCGAGGATATACGGTAGTTGTGTACTTGTTTTGCTTTAAATGATACTGTCCAATCATACTACACTACATAGCTGTCGTCTTGTCTCATAGTAACTGTTATCATGATAAGGGAGCAATTTACACTCTCTAGAATAAAAGTGTTAGATTATTGACAAGAACATACATCAATTTACTTGAGAAGTCAGTGCAAAAATCTTTTGGTCCTTATAACACCAATCCATCCTCATACTGCTTGGTATTTCAGCTTTTGTGCTAAACAGAGGTTTTAGAAAAAGCATATGTTGGCATAGCACTACGGTACCAACTGTGATTTACAGCTTACGTACAAAACAAAGTGCTTTTAGAGTACCGGCAACCTGGAGGGATTTGTAGAGTATCTGTAACAGTTGTCTCGAGCATTATGACAACTGTTCTCCTGTACTAGCAACACCTTAAGGCAGTAGATTGATATCCAGTTGCATGTATATAGTTTGGAAGTTTTAGGGATATGCAGGATATTTTTTCACGCTCGTTTATAAATTCTATCAACCCTGATATGGCAAGGATACATTGTTCTGATCTATGCCATTTTTTATCCTTTCTGAATCTCTTTGTGATTATGTATAGCTTTGCTAATATAGACCTAACCTTAGACATCATCTATTAACTTTTTGCCCTGAAAAATCTTGAGCAACTAGCAAGAACACCCCAAGCAGATTTCTCTTCAGACGGGGTTGGATTTTCGCCTGCTCGAGGATTATAAAATTTTGTCCGACCAATAAGCTGTGCAACTACTCGTACTTAGTAAAATTCGCTTTGATAAAATCAACCTTCAGTTTTCCTTGATTCGATGATCTTGCTATGGCACTGACAAGAAAAGAACTCTAACGCATGATTGTCAATGAGGTCGCGTAGGCCAGTCTGGGCTCTATTTTCATCGAGTGTAATTTGCCTGGTTATTCGTGTCCTGTCTTACTCAAATCATCACTGTCGACTTAGATGGGTTAGAAGGGATAGAACTGCACAGTATGGCAAGAAGTGGAATTTAATCTCTGAATCATACAGGGAAATCTGTTAATGTTTGGCCGGATCCATGTGGGTTCTTGGCTCGACTATTATAGAAACCTCGAACCGTGTCGTGCATCTGAAATTCATTATAGTTTGTCATATCTTTCTGTAGAATAGAGATAATTAGATGTGAAATATACCTTTGACTTGGATTTGACTGTAACTCAAGAACTGTAAATCAGAAACATATGTTTGGTTTGTCGCCCGTATTTTCCCACGTGATACTAAATTCAAAGATGTTCAGAAGCTTTACCAAATTAAACACGATACTTTAAAATGGCATCGAATATTGTTGTAAGACGAAAGTGGATTTGCTTTTTTTTCAAAAATAGGAAAACAAGTCCAACTTTGTAACGGTTTAGTGAATCGGTTGTGTTACTCACTAGATGAGAAAATTGTCAACGGATTAGTTTACAGCAGTGCTTAATATGTCATACTAAGATACATCACGGCTGGCGTTTATAATTATGTGATTGTCATTCTCGGTTATCAGAACGGTGTGGGACTACCAGCTTGAGCTTAATAGATCTTGACTTGAGACTAACACAAAACAGCTCATACTCTGTTTTTCAATAGAAGATCCTGTCTCCAATAATTGTTTATCTACTTAATAGCTGGGGCTGATGTCTAGTCATTTTCTAGCTTTGTTGATAAATGCGTCAAATATTCACATAGTCTTGGCGTGATAAATTTGTCCCGTGCTCAGCAACAGTTAGCTTCCCGGAAAACAGTTTCTTGCACATTAGGCAAAAGCTACTGAAAAACCTTAAAAAGCTGCCAAAATTAGAACAGTTGTATAATTCCACAAGTTTAATAAATAGAAAAGGACGATTAGGTACCACAATCTGTTTTTCAGTAAACATGATTACTTAAGAGATCTTGTGCTAAATTTGAATAGTTGTAAACTATTCTTCTTAGGAAGATATATATGGCAAGGGATATGGGAATTCATTCGTTAAGGAGAATTTGTTGCTAACATGACTTAAGTTAAAGGAAGATATTATTTCGGCTCTTCCATGATCCAAATTTACTGTAACAAAAAAACCTCTTTCTTCCTCGCTCGGTGTGATAGAATGATATTCGCGTACAGGTTTTCTTTAGGTCCTCGATGAATTGCAATATATGTCATGATAAAAATAGCAAACTGATATGACGAAAGCTCTCACGAAACTACGAAACTCCTTTTTGAAAAATTGGATTGTAACAGTTAGCATTTCTCCGCCTACCCAAAATTTAGGAGAAATATAACTGATTTTAATCACGTTTAGCTAGTCAAAAGCTAACTTTAATCTTCTTTAGATAAACAAATGGCCAAGGGAGTGAGGGTTATTATTTTCATACAATTGTTCAGTAATTCAGTGCCCGCTCCACTGTATTTCTTTTGAAGATACCTGCTGTATTTCATTTGAGGATATGCACTTCATTTCATGTTAAAATACCCACTGTATTTTATGCGAGGATACAAACTGTATTTCGTTTGAGGATAGCGACTGTATTTCATTTGACGATACCAGCTGTATTTCATTTGAGGATATGCACTTCATTTCATGTTAAAATACCCACTTTATTTTATGTGAGGATACAAACTGTATTTTATTTGAGGATGACCACAGTAATTCATTTGAGGATAACCACTGTATTTCAATTAAGGATAGCGACTGTATTTCATTTGACTATACCTGCTGTATTTCATTTGAGGATAACCACTTTATTTCGTGTTAAAATACCCACCGTATCTTATATGAGGATACAAACTGTATTTCATTTGACGATACCTGCTGTATTTCATAGAATACAAATTTCTGGTGACGTCTGTTCCTCGAAAAAACATGTTTTCGGATTGGCACGGAAAATTGTCTTCCTGTCGGAGCATTTGCTCCCTAGAGACGACCACGATGCGAAATATCGTCATCAGCGGCAGTTTTTTCCTCTCTTAGTTTGTTTAGTATTGTCCAGACATTCACGCAACGCATGACTTCCTTACCTAAATACGTGATGAGGTTAGACTCTTTACTGAAAGGAAAAGAGGTTTCTATGTAAAATGGAACTTGAAGGAGTTTTCCCAATATTTTCTACTAATAAAAGCATAGTGTGATGGTGGAAACGGATACTCGTATACAGCACAATAGAACTAATTACTTTGCTTACGTTTGAGCTAAAGTGAATAAGCAACAGGTACATGGTTGCTTCTTTCGCAAACTCGTCGTATGATATATCAAACTGCAGCCAATGAATACCGCTAAGGCTTAGCAATTAGTTTACATAATGTACAGAGTAAAGGTGAAATTCAAAAAGTAGCAAGTGTTCTAGCACTTTGTCATAACTGTTATCGCATAAACTTAAATTTGACATTTTGAAGCAAGGTTAAATAACCGACTAGACTCTTTCCGCAGACCATCGTAACATTCCCGCAAACAACTTCGATGGTGCCTTATGTCTTGGCATCCCTGGTACCCCATGTTACTAGTAGTAACAGGGGCCTATATTCGGGCAAGCAAAACGGTACACGTTCTATACATAGCTCAGTTTATTCTGTTTTTAACACTATCTCCCTTAACTTTCACTCGATAACAGCTCGTCTCATTATACAGTCGGACAATTTTGGAAGAGTACGAATACGTAGTGCAGTCACGGATCATTACATATGTTTGGCACGGAACGGCAGGCCCGTTGGTGTTCGAAAGGTACGTTAATGAGCCGTCTTTTCTAGCATTCCAAATAATATTTTGTAGCACATATATTAATAACATTAAATATTCCATGCGAGTAGTAGACAGAAAGAATTGCATGACCAAGTGTTGGTAAATCAAATTATGGATCGCTGTTATTCATCTTGGTTGCGAAGTAATAACATTGACGAAGGTAGCATCTTAAGGTTTCCGTGAAATAAAGTAAAAACATGGATTATATAAGCTGGAATCTATTTAGCTTACGTAACCCAGATCTAGACCAAATCCAGGCCTTTCAATTTGTATAGACATCTAGAGACAAATAGACGCACGCGCACATTTAGAGATATCATCTAACTAGGAGAATATTTTGAGAGAAAAGCTTTGTAACGAAAAGTTGACCCTTTGCACAAACATTCAACTTGATTATGTGTGGAAGAAAAATATCTTTTTCTTTCTGTGCACATTATATGAGGGTTTTTTCCAGGTTGAGTGAAATTCCTGCGTGTCAACATACCTTGCCAATAAGGCATTTTTTCACTTTGATAATAACTTCCTTGGAAGCAAGTGTTGTCATTGTTTATAGTAATCTGATCGAAGCATGCTGAAGTTATAAACCGATGAAGAAATATCAGTTGACAAAGAGATCCGACTAGAGCTTTGACCGCTTGACCTAGGCCGGGAGAATGTGGTCCTACGCTACGATGAGGTCATTTTTAATGGGTCAAATTTTAAGCGTGCTATCCGTCAACAGAAAATACAAGTAAGGAGACTCGCCAGTGTTTGCAAGCATAATGTGCCAACCATCCACGAGGAGACAACTTTATCCATCGGGGACAGATATATTTAGTTAAATCTGTGCTCCAGCTTAAACTTATTTAATTAATCATTAATATGAGGCGCATCATCTTACTTGGTTTTGTGTACTCTGTGAAGGTTATGAGTTCAATTTGGCTTTCTCAGCAATGCAGTCATTGCCTTAACGGTCCGTTCTTCACAAACGTATATTAAAGGATCATGTATTCACGATATAAGATTAACTTATATGTACATTATGTTTTGTAATGACAATAATATGAATACAAATTTTTGGCGTATATGAATAACCTTTGCGCCTAGTTACTTTATTAGTATTAGTTATTTTATAAAACTATCTTAAAGGTGCTTTTCCATTTACAAAGATATTAATACCAACTGCAATTGATGTCTGTTATGCCGGGGATTATGTGTTGCAAGAACGTAACATGCTAGAAGTGTTTTGTTAGGTAGGTATATAAGTACAAAAGAATGCCTGGGTTAAAGAGCCCCCGCAAAAGACCTTTAAAAGGATACATAAGCATTCATTTCATACAATATGTAATTTATGATATTTCATCTTCGTAGAAACAGGCAGTCAAGTCAGAAAATTGCATCTTTCAGGAATTTTACGCTGAAAATTACTACACAGAGTTTCATAGTGCAAACCAAGCTCTGGGTAGGCTTGGTTTCTCAAGAAAAGGCAAAGGACGAAGAGGATGGTTTGTCATGAGTGGCCACAAATCTTCTCAATTTTTGGAGAGGACTTCTAAAATTATAATCGACGCAGAGTCTACAACTCCGGCAGAGGATAGCATTTTGAATATCCAGAAACAAATAGCAAGGCTTCTGCAAGTTTACGAGAAGAAGAATTAGATCAATATCAACGTGGTTATTTGCCAATTGAACGTGCTCATATTTTGAGAGGTGACGTAGACAGTGTTGTCAAGAAGATAACAATTCATCATCCAAGCATTTGAGTGGTCTAACAAATCCTAGTGCTTCAGCTTGGACTTCGTACAAATCCTAGTGCTTCAGCTTGGACTTTCGACCACGTAGAATGGAATGATGGGATTGAAGTAAAGATATGGTGGCTACAAGGGTTCAAAACTAAAGAAACCGTATTGAAGTCAACAAAGGAACAAAGAGTATTCGTTTGCTCTGGATTTGCAAAATAGACATGTTTTTTTGAGACAAGCTAGAGAGTCTCATAAATGGGAAACAAAAGCTAGACTCTTGTAAATGCCTAATACAGATTTTGCAAAGGTCGAAGTGGTACTACACAGTCGTATTTGACAAAAATACTCATTCCAGTAAAATAAGCAAAACGATGGTGTCATGGATTAAGTCACCAACAGCCATTTTGTTGGTAAAAAACCTTCATACATATTTTTGCTAAATTTATATAACATGCGGCGAAACATGTCTGACTTTAATGTAGCGAGAGAATTATTTAAGAATTCCACTCGAGTTTTTGCTAACACAGTTCATTCAAATTTGTAAATTATCAAATTTTACGTGTAACTTGTATGAAAATATTAACACCTAATACGACGTATATAAGTTAAAGTACGTCAGAAATATTACAGAGGGGAAAGTGAAAATATTTTTTTGGTCTTATGGTTAACAAGATAGTAGAGTCATAGCTCAATATTTACAGTAAAGATGTCGAAGATTTACGGATTGTATTTAGTAACAGCGAAAGCAATTTACATTTTTATGGATAAATAATGCTTTTTGTGACAGCGGACGTTATATGGCTTGTCGTTGCTACTTTTTGTAATTATACGCATTTGTAACTCCTTTTATGTATACACTGTCTATATTTACACAACATGTTGTAGAGGCAAGAAATCAAATATTGGGACAATTTGAGGTTAAAAGCACAAACTAGGGTAACAATTGAAATGTATTTTACGAATATGTCGCAAAGCATGTTATGGTGATCGACGGTTCTACTAAAAGTTTAGTGTAAGTTGCTTAAGTTTTGTTTCTAACGAGGCCATAGGTTAATTCAACTCCACAATATTAATATAGGAGATTAGGTTTCAGAAAACCAAGTGACTAAACGACAATTGGAAGTGAAGGATTAATACTATTTCAACCATTTTATTTGACTGCTAAGAAATTGATGTTGGTTGCGTAGAAGGAAACTTTGATTCGATTCTCAGTTGTGTTGCAACATTGCTTCTGTTTCTATTATCAACGTTTCTTTTCTGCTTTGTAATAGGCGCATGCTGATTGCTAGTCCTTAATTGCTAGTCCTTAACTCCTAGTCTTAATTGCTTGTCCTTAACTGCTAGTCCTTAATTGCTATGTCCTTAACTGCTATTTCATAATTGCTATTCTTTAATTGCTAGTCCTTAATTGCTAGTCCTTAAGTGCCAGTCATTAATAGGTAGTCCTTAATTGCTAGTCCTTAATTGTTAAGCGTTTTTGTACAACCTAGAGACACTTGTCGGGACGCAGTCAAAGAGGCCTAGATTTTTACCGTGACAGTAAAAAATACAAACTTTAAAAGCTAGAAGGTTGCAAGAAGAACAGAAATGCAGTTTACGATCATGAACTGTTTTTGATGAATCGAATTACCGTCATATGGCATCATGTCAGGTCTTGCCGTAGTGTTCCATGTCGTATTGTGTCATGTCGTTTCGTATCGTGTCATATCATAAAACATCGTTTGATATGTTGTGTCATATTGAGTGTATTAAGTCTTATCGTATGGTATCATGTCATGTATAGTATGTCACATCATATCATATCACTTCATCCCATACTATACGATATCGTGGAATAAATCATATCAGTCAGGTATCTTATGTCATAAGTCATGTCATACCCTATCTTATCAAGTTCGTAATCGTATTTTTTATTTATTTTTACCCCTACCTTTTTAATTTCTTATTATAGTATTTATTTTGATTTATTTCATCAGAGATTATAGAAATCATTTCATTTCTAGTTTTTCATTTTCGGCCATCAGTCAATTTAAGTTAGCCTGTCTGATAAATCCCATAGAACTCAGCAAAAATCGACTTTCTTCCAATAGATTCGTTTTTCCACCGGCAACGCGGAAATATTCGTAAAATGTGTTTTGGCTTTTCATTGCTTATCCTATCAATATTGTCGGTTGTGTTAAGTTATTCCACAATTTCATCGTGCAATTGAAATCACTTGCTTTCTAGCTTAACGGTTTTCAAAGGTTGGACAATATTTATTAGCTTATTTATGTATTTTTGTAGGCATGTTAAATAATGGAAGCCAAAGTCGTTCTGAGTGAGACTGTAATCTCCAACTGCGCATGCTTTAAAACCTAAGTTATTCTACCTCAAGCCCAATCGTCGGCGCCTTAATCGGGTAATGATTATTACGGTACTTTATAAATGCAAGCAATTGCTTTTAGTATATACATTAGATTAAAAAACGGATGAAAGATTAAGTTTTGGGCTAGTAAAAATGTTATGATTAGTTGGAAAAACACGTGCACTTGAGTTACATTGTTTTCAGGGTATCGTTGTTCTCAATTATTTCTTTAGTCAAACACTTACAAGATGGGCACTTTGCTTAAAATTCTGATTGACTTCCACTAAGTACACTAACCGTAGTCGGTAACGGGCGTACAAAAACGCGTATACTGTTTTGGCCTACCACGTTCCCTTACCACCTCCTTTGAATGAAAATTTGACTGAGGCTTCAATACAAGGCCGAGTTTTTACAAACACGAAGTGAAGATTAGTAAGAGATTGGATACATAAAATCTCTATAATATGTACAAATCCTTAAGCCATTCGAAGCAGCAAAGAGCAATTCATAACTTTTCGTAGGGTTTGAAACATTCTCCTCTGCCGCAGAAAATTTGGAAATATATTCATCATCAACTTTTGTGAAAAAGCATGAATACTGAATAAATATATGACTAAAGTTATTCTAACCAAATCTGCTGTTATGATCTATGTCAGAGTATCATAATTTTATGAGATCTGTCTTCTTAGAATACTTACACAAAAGACCCTTAAAACCAGCAATACTTACTCTAATTTTGAAGGGTTTACTGTAGGCTGCAGATGTTTTTGTACCGTACAAAGAGTGTCGGAGAAAAATACTTATGTTTTGCATACTGCGTCCCATTGTCTTTCCCAAAGACGTTTTCCCTGATGCTCTATATGAGTAGATCGAAAGGCTTTTCGCAATTAAGTTTTCTTTCATTCGTGTAACGTTTTACAATTGTTTGTTTAGGTGCGTTATTCCTGCTGGTGTATCAGTCAGATCTGCAAAGCAAGGTCTGCGACCTCTCTCGTCTTTAAATCTGATTTAAATTGATTTACAACTTTAATTAGCACGATCTCCTACAAAAAAGTTTTACTTCAAGACATACCCAATTGCAGAGAGATGTGGTCCTAGAGCAATAGAAATTCGTGGATACTCACTTATGTGTATTAAGTCTGACGGTTTTATCCACGCGTAGACTAAAGAGTGTATACGTCAAAGTCAGCGCCAAATGGTAGGAAACCGGAAATTTCTAGATGCTTCACTGAGTGAAGAACCGTTATCATACGTTATAGGTGCTTTTATATACATGAAGTGAACACATTAGTGCATGCTATCATAGAAACATGAGGGGGATGTTATCCGAAAATAGACGAGATGAATATAGCTCTGTGATTAAAAAGCAACGCCCATTATTCTCTTTGCCCACTTCTGAACAGTACATGGTCGTCCAACACATTTTAGATGCAAATCATTACACAGATGGATCAAATCCAGACTATTAGTGTTTATGCAGAAGTATTCACGTACTTGTTCCTCAAGTATAGCAGATGTGAATTCTAAAACTAAGTAAATAACCAGGGATTTGTGCCATTGTTTTGTGCTGTTATCTATTAGATTACAAGCTTGTTATTCAACACCATCAGTAAAATACATTAATCCATCGAAAATTTCATTAGTTTTGAAATTCTTGTTTATAATTAATCGTAGTAGTTGCTCATAGTACGGTCAAAGTTAACTACTTTTTGAGAAAGGTTGTGTACTATGATATTTTAAATTTCGACAAGAAACTGTCTGAGTACGCTCTTGTAGGGCACTGAAATATACAGTCCATAGATTAGTTACAGAGATTGATATGTGTTCAGCCTGCAAAAACGTATGTTATGTTGTATCAAGAAACCCGTCAGTCGATCAATGACAACGAAACAGGCACATGCAACATCTTAGTTTGTTGCTTCTCCCAGTTGTCTAATTTTTCTGAAAAGAAATCTTCGAAATCTCTTGATATGTACCACATTGCTTCCTGTAAGGAGACATCTGAAGTCTGCATTGTAATTACATACTACGATTTTAGTGCTCTTGAATATGACTTGTTAAATCACAGACGCCTATCCCTGAACGACGCATACATGAAAAACTTCGTTGTTTGCACTATCAGAGGCTTGCTGTGTTTTGGTTGAAAGTGAAGGAGAAAATATGTCATTCAAACATAGCCAATGCAATATATGGCCTTTGCTACCTTTAAACTATTATTTTTCGTGATAACGTTTCGGTATTGCTGAAAGTCTTCTCTTTACAGCTAGTTTGAGAATGCTGCAATGATTTCATTTCAACTTTGACCATGAAAACAACATGCTCTTTAACATTAACATGTCGGTATCAAGCGTCTGATTTATACCTTCGTCATTGGCTTTCGGGTTGAATAGTTCAAAGCTGAAGATACAATTGTCTAATGACTAAGATAACATTAAGTTCAAATTCTATTGATAAATCATTTTCCATTTTAAAATATATTGTAAGGGAGGTTGTATTTTAGACTAAACGATTCTGAGCTGTGTATAGTCTTCATGAACACAAGATATCTTAGTAACTAATCTAAGGTCAACCCTTATGAATTTGGATATATATTACTAGCAACACAATTAACGTGTTTTGTCATGAGTTTAAGATGAAACACTACCAGTACTTTGTATCTACACAAATGTATTGTAAACGTAATCAGCAAACATCCTGAAAACATCATGATCATTTTAACTTTTGTTTTCTCGTCAGATTTGTAACTTCACATTTCTTGGAAGTTCGTATTGGTACTTTGTATAGATGGAATGGCTTGTCTGTCTATTGCAATCAAAGTTGGAACTTGTTATCGTCGATGGACATACCAGAGTCAACAAGGCGCTTTTCTACATTCTACATACATATTCATTTTCTAAATTTTTTTGCATTCCTACACATTTTCATTAGTAGTTCTGTACATAAAGGTGTATGTAGAGTTTAAAACACTCAAAGTGGTGAATAATCTTCGCCTTACACAAAATCTCTATAACCGATTCTCGGAACCGACTTAGAAATGGAAGAAATAGATCTTTCCGCGTTCGCATCCCACTAGGAACAAAATTACAGACTCTTTACCTTAGAATATACAGCACAGACAGGCTTCTGATTAAAAAATTTGAATTTGAGTATGCTTCGCGCTCCCACCTACTGCCCTTGTTGATACATGCAGTACCTCGTTTGAGGGACAGTTATACCGGATAGCATGGATTTGTACAATCCTTATGTCATTAAGGCCTGTACCAATTTAGAAAGGGCGTCGTCTAATGCCTGAAATGTGTCTATCATTGTAAGCTACCCTTTTTATGGAGAATGGAAGAGTCATCAAGACTGACAAAGCTGCTTATGCAGCTGCTCATGCGGCTAATAGCGGCTTATATCAAGTTAGTGCCTTACTAAGAAGAAGGATCCTCAAACTCTCATACGACCATTATCCCCTTGATAAAAGCGGTTACCCCAACTAATCAAAGCTGTAGAAGTATCAAGCTATTGTCAACATTTTGAAATCGTAAATTACATGCTAGAATACAAATCAATGTCTTGTTCACCATTGATAAAATATTGCTTGTTCACTAACATGACAAACGTTCGCAATAGCTAGACAACCATGGATTTACTCTGCAAACGCTTTTATGATCTCGTATATACAGACTATGTAGAATGAGGCTTACGTTATGGTTTAAAGACTGTATTTCATGGCAATGTTTGAGGGTATATGATTTGTTCACGGAATTTCTTTTGCAGCAGCAAGACAAGTTTCTAAACTCTTTGGCTAAGTATGGAATACTTCACAATCTCTTGAAATATAATAAAAGGCAACATATTTTCTACTTAAGAACATGATAGTTGGGTAATCAATGTTGGAACGATTGATTACTCAATTACCTATATGACGTTCATTTGTGATTGCTATACTATGAACTATTGTGTCTTGAGCATTGTAAAGTAATATATTCACACGTTATTGTATACTATTCTTGAAAGAAATATCGAATGTTGTACAAATAATTTCTCGGAACTTTTCTCTATATCGTCCATCTTATACATAGCTGTTATTCAGCATTCCTTTGCTATTTGAATGGTAATGATTCTGCCTTTATGCTGATATCATGCGCAATAATTTCTTGGAGACGTACAATAGGAGTGCTCAAGATGTAACCCTGTGTCCATATTGATTGTTATACTTCGGACTCGGAGAAAGTAAGTCACCCTGACTATCACAACTCAGACTTTCATTAGACCTACTTGTTATTGATAAAATTAACTACTAGTTCTCAGCGTGCATATATAGCAGACTTTTACAAGGAAATATAAGCCTGTTAAGGCATCAACAAAAATGTCATATGCAATTGTCTTACTCGAATCGTAAAGTTATGGTAGGGCCCACCACTGGTATTAACAATAATCTAGCTTAGCATCTAATCTGTGTTACAAAGTTTACTCTTTAATAGAACGTAGAAGGCAAGATATACGTTTTAAATTTCGTGTTTGCTATGAACAGTGACTCATAATTGACAATGCATTAAAACGCCTTGTCAGAATTTCCGGAAATTAGTGCTTCTTTCTTCGAGTGGAAATATTTCTTATCCCGTTCGGAAGGATTCAGTGCCAAATAAAACAAGAGAGCCGTTGATGCATTCATTCATTCCTGTAAGTTATAGTGAAAAAAAGTTAAATGAATGTATTCATTGAAATAATCACTTCGTCATTTCTGTCGGTGATATGCAACATGTTGTTCCATAAATTTGAGAATAAACACCTTTAAAAACAACGAAAGTTATGTAAACAGGATGGAACACATAGCTATGTAATTTCAGAAACGCAAATAAGATTTCTATGGACAAGGGCATATAAAGAGGGTTTTTGTATGGTTAAATTACGACTATTGTCTATTTATCTTTTTATATTTACTGAGAGTCCCAGCATGATCATCATTTTTACATGACATACATATTACGTTTGGTATAATATATCCTTTGTCAAATTAAGACTATCATGTGTATTGACAACAAAACTCGTCATGATTCATTTTTACTTATAACTCCTTCCTTTCCTTCGCTGTGTGTTTCCTTCCCGATTCTTTAAACAAGCAATGTTTGCAGGAGGAAAATGAAGTGCGAGCATCATAAACAACACCAGAAGCATTATCATACACAAACGGTAGTTCAGTACTTGCCATTTCCACCGTTGCTAGCAAACAGCGCAATAAATGAGATTTCCTTTTGTCGTACCTCGTATTGCTTTGGGATTTTATAGTTTTGTACCTTTGGGTTGGTTTATTGATCATTTACAATCAAAAGATGACAAATGCGTAAGGTTTCACTGACGTCAATATTTGCCATACATTTTCTGAAATACGTGCTCTAAGAAAAAAGTAGATTACCTTAAATTATATCCGCCTACAGTTAACGTGCGAATGATCGTACTTTTTTATAAGGGAAACTTAAACGTTGTCTCAAAAGAACTACTTCTTTTCTAAAAGTTATTTCATGTCTGCTTAAACCTCGACAATGTCGTTGTGTCACTAAAATGTAGATGAAACAGAAGTAAAACGATAAAACGTGCTACTCCCGTAAAACTCAAAACGAGAAATAAACATTGGAAGTACCTCAAACAGGTGTATATACTTGAATGAACTCTGGGAATAATGTATGAAAATGTATGCATGTAACATATACTCATCATCTCTTTGTTTTCATTGGAATAGAAATGTCATTTACTAGAGTGCAGATATGTTGATCAAAGTGTTTAACAAAATATCTGTGATGTATTATATCAAAGAGCTTCTAGATTTGTGATTTAGTAAAAACCTTCGAGTGTTTCATTTATTAAGGGGCACCAATGTATCTATTTCAAAGTATATCAATGGCATATAACTGCGCCGTAGGTGCAATGCACTGTTTATCAGCTTGCACTTGGGTGTTACTATTTGTCGAGATTGCGACCCAGAATGAAAACTCAGATGGCTTAGTCATTTAGGACTAGACATTATCAGTCTTAAAAACAAAAGGAATGCTTTGCAAGTTTCTGAAAAAAGAATCCATATTACAAGGCGTCAAATATTTGCGACACTTCCAGGTCAGGTATGGCAGAGTATTAGAAAATGGATTAGCAATGCTTTGCCTTTACTTTCATTCTATTATATGTTTGGTGTTGGCATATCTTTCACTAGCACTATGAAGATCTCATTCCTGGATCTAGACCATGAAACAAATCAACACCAACAATTAGTCAATTTTACGTTAGCGCATTTCCCACCTACACTAAAAATCTCGCAAAAATTTCATCAATTTTTGGGTGGGTTTCTGCTTGATAATCCCTAGTTAATAACAGTCTAAGAGGTTCTCTTTGTCTTCTTGTTTGTTGCTGGCTTATCGTTCACAAGCACTATCAAGATTTGATTCCTGGAGCAAGACCATGATCCAGATCACAGCAAATAATTAATCATCTTTACGTTATCGCAGTTCTGACCTATCCTGAAACATTGGTCAAGGTTCATCAATTTTTGGATTATATTTTGCTTGTCAATCCCTAAGCGGTAACAGCATTAGAGGTTCTTTTGTCTTCTTGCTTGTTGTTGTCTTATCTTTTACTAGCACAATGAGGATTTCATTCTTGGATTTAGACCATGATCCAAATCACCACCAATAATCAATCATATTTTAGTTAGCGCATTTATGACCTATCGTGAACACTTCGTCAAAATTCCTAACGTTTTGGATGTTTTTTTTGCTTGTCAATCCCTAGGGAGTAACAGTTTAAGGGGTTCTATTTGTCATGATATTTGCTTCTCGCTTATCCTTCACTAGCACTATGGCGATCTCATGCCAGGATCCATACCATGTTCCAGATCACCACCAATGAGCTCTCATCTCTAAGTTAGCGCATTTCGGATCTATCCTGAAAATTTTTTCAGAACTTATCACTTTTTTTATGTTTTTTGCTTGTCAATCCCTAAGTGATTTTCTGTTTGTCTTCTTGTTTGGTGTTGGCTTATCTTTCACTAGGACAATGAAAGTTTCATTCGTGGAGCCAGACATTTATCCAGATCACAGAAAAAAATTAATCATCTTTAAGGTAACGCAATACTGACCTATCCTGCAAATTTTGTCACAATTTACAAATTTTTGGATAACATTTTTCCTGCCAATCCCTAAGCGATAACAGTATAATAGGTTCTATTTTTCTTCTTGCTTGTTGTTGGCTAATCTTTCACTGGTACTATAAAGATCTCATTCCTGGATCTAGACCATGATCCAAATCACCATCAATTATGAATCATCTTTAAGTTAGCGCATTTCAAAGCTATCCTGAGGTCTTCGTCAAAACTCATAAATGTTTGAATTGTATTTTGCTTCTCAACCCCTAAGTGATAACAATATAAGAGGTTCTCTTTGTCTTCTTGTTTGTTGTTGGCTTATCTTTCACTAGCACTATAAAGAGTTTATTTCTGGATCCAGATCACCACCAATAGTTAATCATCTTTAAGGTAGAGCATTTGTGACCTATCCGGAAAATTTCCTCAAAATCCGTTCATGACTCTTTGAGTTATTTTGCTAATATTACAAACCAATAAACCAACCAACGAACAAACCTCGATAAATACATAAATCCTCGCCGGAGGTAAAAAGTCATGAAGGATATTTAATAGAAAACACTGAATTAAATAGTTTTCTAATTTTATAGGAAGGCTGTGATAGCTAGAACAAATGTTGAAATGTCGAAATAAGAAACAATTAGTTCGACCTTCCTTACATCAAAACGGAATAAAACAATAAAATATGTAAATTGAGCTGTAAAAGTAGGCTTGCGATAAACGAGGGTATTAAAACCATTGGAAGTACGGCTTAAATGAATATCCAGAAAAGGTAGTCGGCGGTTATGTTCCAGCTCTTAAGTGAAAGATATGTTTTTGGAACCTGGAATTAAAACAGTTTAGAAAAGGAAGGACATGTCTTTGAATGTAGAAAAGAAAAAAGCAGACGTCAATGCATCCCTCGGTGATTATATAAGAGACATCTTAATTTAGGTAAACCGAGTTATGATCTCATTGATTCAAAAAGCTCTTATGATTTTGCTTTTAGAAGTCAAAAATTGTAACATTTAATTAGTATATTGCTTGTGACGAACATGCTGCGAGTGCTTAAACTCGAGGGCTAAAAGTAGTTCAAATCCTAAGCGCTCATTTTGTGTCGAGTTATTTTTAAAGTCTGCAAAGTTCGGGTAATACATTCCATGACCATAGCAAGTTATTTTATTGTCAATCATTGTTTTGTGATTTTATGTGCTCCAAAGATATTTTTAACATAATGCCGCTCTGACAAAATACATATGTCCAAGAAAGCTATAAACAAAACAGAAAATGATGGAATACAGTTTTTTGTCCTTAACAACTGCTCTGGTCAGCTTTAAGCATTTTCTTTCTACGTTTACTGTTACCAAAAGGGATTTGAAAGCATCTAAATGTTGAAAGTACTTTGTTGTACTACTTACTTTGTTAGCGACTATAGATATAACATAGATTAAGCAAAATGATGGCATGTCCCTTGTAAATAACATTGTGAGGTACATTTACAAAAGCAAAACAACTTATACAAGCTAGTGTGCTACCTTTTTGTCGATATTCCGTACGTACTTTCTATTTCTTACGAATTGTAATATCAAAATATTTATTTACATGTAGTTAGCATTTTATTCTTAACCAGTTTATTAGAATACACCGTATAATTTGATTTGCGATTCAGTGTTAAATACAATTCACATAAGATACTAAGCTGTATCCTGAGGAGTTTATTTTCAAGGGAGTGATGTTGCTTTTGTTTACTTTCGATATCATTCTCTTCATGCAGCAGACACAAGACTAATTATTTTGGGATACAAAATGCTTCGAGTGTCAAGAGGTGAGGGCAAACAATAACAATTTTTGTACGCTGTTTTTGAAAGCACAAGTGGATGAAAAACACTGACGTGTGTAATCACGAGAGGAACTCGAGTAGGAAAAAATGCTACTTTGTCAACAAAAGAGAGGAACACTTGTGAAAACAACGGAAGATTCAAGCATGGTTGCATTCAATCTTCCTTAGAGACTGCACAATTGGACATTCACCAATTTAGTGAAAAATAATCTGTACATTCTATGTCTGAAGGTATAAGGAAAAGTCACAGTTAAAGTCACAATATCAACATACAGACAATTCATCTTTTCATCTTTCAATGACAGAAGCTCTTGAGATGCATTGAGTTAATCTGTTGTGCACAAGAAAAGGCATTTTGCAAAACATTGCAGCATTTCCTGTTGGCGTGACTGCCTTTCTTTGACATTGATAGCTGGAAAAAGCCTTCCATCGTGCAAACAGGAATTTAAAAATTAATTTGCTGCAGTCATATACGCTCATATTGAGCCTGTTTTACATGTTAGACAAATTACTTTTAAACAATATGTCAGCCATTGAACTTATTAATACCTCCGCCAAGGAGGTTATGTTTTCATCGGGGTTTGTTTGGTTTTTATTGGTTGGTTGGTTGGTTGGTTGGTATATTGTTTTGTTATTAACATAACTCAAAAATTCTATGGGCGGATTTTGACTAATTTTTCAGGATAGGTCAGGAATGGGCTAACTTAAAGATGTTTAATTTTTGGTGGTGATCCTGATCACCGCCTGTTTGTCTGTTTGTGTGTCTGTCAGCAGGACTACGCAAAACCTAGTGGACGCATCCTCATGAAAAAAAGTAGACGATCAGTCTTGCTCCACGTGACATCCCACTAAATTTTGGGGACGACTCGAATGAAATATTGGATTTTGAATCAATTTTTCGGCAATGAAACCTTCTTAGTACTAGTGAGAGATAATCCAGTTACCATAATAACAAGGGTAAGATCCTGTTAATTGAATAATAATACTTGCTTGACTGAGGTTTGCGCTTTCGGAGTGCTTCTAGGGTGAAATCTTTAATAATTTTATGCTGAAGCAAGATCATGTGCGCGGAAAACAGATAGTGGCAATTTGTAATTCAGATGGTGAAACAACCACATATATGCTTATTTTTCATTTATGTCAACTTTATTTACTGGTGATTATTTCCTCTGTCACAATTTCAGTTTTTGTCCTTATCATTAGTTATTATGATGGGCATAAGAGCAATCGGCCAAGAAAATGGAATGCAAATTCATTTGCCAAAAATCTATGACAGTGTGCATTCATTCATGTTTCTGTAAGGTTCCACAACCATGACTAAGCTGTTAAGATACGTGGTTTAGGTTTCCAGTTAGAATACTCCCGGCAATAGGAATTGTTTCTTTAACATTCTTTTTGTGGTACACAACTTGAAAATCGCCTTGAAAATTTGCGACATTGCGCTAAAATCATACTTAAAAGCTTTTTGTGTCCGACACTCTTCAGAGTATGAAACGTCAGAAAGGAAGGTATATATATATTTTTTTTTATAATCCTCCTTCCTCCATTTTTTCCGTCGGCTTTGTTGGTGTCGCAGGCAAGGGACGGACAGATGATTATCCGGCCCTGTCCCGCCACACCCACTCAGCACTCTGGCGGTAAAACATATTTTGCCTCCTCCTCCATTTTTTTTTCTTTTTGATGAATGCATAAGTCAATTACTTTAATTAATAATTAGTTGGCTAAAATCGACATTTGTTTTGTTAGTTTGATACCCTAATTATATGTTGGCAACTTTTGTGTTAGCACTAAAGACAGAACAACAAAAAGAGTTTATTAACTGAAATTCTATTAACAATAACAAACATCAATATTAAAAGAGGGAGAAAAAAAAAGATAAATCCACAAAAGCAATCATCCTCTACAAATTCATTACGTTATATTCATTACATGATTGTTAATAAAAATCCAATCTTGGGCTGCTATTTACTGTGCAACACGCAACCACTCCGATCATTCTTCAATTCCCACCCGCTATAGTGAGCAAACTCAACGATTACTTCTCACTAAAGTGGGGGGTTAATTTTCTTTTTTTTTTTTTGTTATGGTTTGCCTCTAAACGATTTCATGGTTGGTCTTCATTGCCTCCCAGAGCAGCAAGCAAACTCAACGGTTACTTATTACTGCAATGGGGGATTAGTTTCTTTCCTCATTGTCATTTATATG
>JANTCA010007548.1:0-29008 GCA_024741275.1 Chironex yamaguchii
AGCACACCTAGGTGAGTTACTCACCGAACGCCACGAAACTAAGAGAAAATGTGCACCCCACGCCACGGAACAATAGACGCCAAGTGATATATGTTCGTCGATTGTAACATATGCAGTTACAATATATGGGACATGGGATAAGTTGACGTAATATTTAAAATTTTAGTGCAAGAACATGAGAAGTTAAGTTAAGAAGAAGACCAGGTTACTGATCAGTCTTAGGAACCAAGGCAAATTTCGGCAAGCAATGATCAAGATCGGTTAGAATTCCTTCGAAGAGTTTATTTATGATAATTGGAGTTAAAGCAGACGTCTTAAGTAGTGACAGTTAAAATGTTTCTGAGAACATGACAGACAGAACATAAGGTAGTTAAGAGCGAAATTGAAGGAGAAAGTATAGTGTACTGTGTTTTGATAAACTCTAGAATAGCATTGGACATTGTTGTGTACAAAATATACTACAGTATTCGAAAAAGCAGCAAAGCATCATAGGTACAAAGTATTGAAAAACTGTCGCACTGCAAATTGTTAGTCCTCGCTTTCAGCCCGATACAGACTATATGGCCAAACTATAGATGAAACAAATTGAACTAAATTTTAGAAGTACCTAAACTGTATATTTTTCATGGAAAATAATTTCTGGTTCCAAGCACAGAGGATGCATTCCAAATTAGATTTATTGTGGAAAAGCAGCGTCACAATCTTGCCCCTCAAATGTTAGCCATTTACGTTTCATGAGAGCGTAGACAGGATGCAATAGTGCTTGATATCTATGAAACTAAAATGCACTCATCTCTTATGTACAACTAACACAGGAAGGAATGTGGAGTGTGATAAAATGCTAGTATTCTTTTTCTTACACATATTTGATTTTGAAAACTCTATCTGCATCCTTACAAAGGCCAAGTTGAAAAATAATTTTCACAGGATGATAGATTTTCTTGTGGCCATGGCGTAAGTACTTAAACAGTAATCACATCAAATTGTAGCATATCATGTTATACGACAAGAAAAAATCCAGGATGCTCCTCACCTTGACCAAAGCTTAAGAAGACATGAACATCGAGAAATATTGACATCAAAATTTAATATCAAAAGATTGAAGCACTCCGAGAGTCCAAACAACCGTCAAGCCAGTATTATTACTCAATTGGAAGTTTGCCCTTGAAAAACCTCCATATAGGGGACAGTAGAAAAAAACTGCAGTAAATTTGATTTTCACAAGTTGTTTAGAAACATTTAGAAACAGTACAATTCATCTCTTTTACGATTCCTTCCAGTTTCTTTTCTAACCAGTCTATGGCTTTCACAGGACCAAGAAAATGATATTGAACCGGAATTTCCAGCCCATAGCCACCTCCACGATTTACTCTTTTGCCAATAACCTCTGCTTTCATGGAGCAATTGGGAAGGGTGAGGATAAGCGATGTACTTTTACATATATTTTTTGGAGTATGCCCAACAATAAATTCTTCTCCCATGGAATCTATCTTTATTATGGCAACTGCATTTCTGTCTTCCACATTTTTTGGTTATCTCTGGCACTTTATTCTCTCTCTAATAAGATGACTCCAAATGTTCATACAGGCATGGTAACCTCTAGAAAATGATTCGTGCTGCAACTGGGTTAAGCTTCTATCGACTATCAAAGGAATATCAGTGTCGTACATTTCTTCTGTGATCAACAGCTTCAGTTTCAACTCTGCAAGTAGAGCAACGTAACATGTGTTGTAGATCGAAAGAAAAACAAGTGCTTTCCAATACATTTTCAAGTGTTTTCAAAGCATTTTCATTTCGAATGTACATGTGTACTTGTAATGGTTGTTAAAACGTTACAATGTTACAATGCACCCGAAGTCATTGCACAACAGGTTGAAGGGATTGGAATGTTCTCTGTGTAAATGTTCAGGTAGAAGCGGAAAAAGCTATTTGTTACGTTCTCCATGAACAAGATGCGGCCACTGTTAGTTCAAGTGATGATAAACTCAATGAGGAAGATAACGGAGGGACAGTGAAGAATACCAGCCAAATGACAACTACTGAGGCGTTGAGAAGCCCGGATGAACTGCTCACGTTTGCAGAACCAAGCAACGAATCGTTAACCGAGGCTTTATCAGAGGCAATTAGCCAAGTTGAAAAAGTCTAAAATACCTACATGTAAACAAACAAAAATTTCCAGCTTTTTCAGGCCATCTTAATAAAGGATGCTTGTTTTTTTGTGAGGGAAGTTTGAGAGTTATTCTGTCTTAGAGTTTTCTGAGAGAACTTTTGTCCACATTTTGCTGCATCAAAACCTCCACTACAACGGCCATTTTGTGGTAACAAAAATTCAAAAAATGTATGTCCACCAGGTCCCTCCGTGGTCTGTATTTACGTCCCAGCTAAACCAATTAAGCTAAAATGTAGTATCTGAGCCTCAATGGATCTATTTTGTCAAGAATCAGAAGGAAAATGGACAACCTCTTTATAGCGAACACCTCTCAAAAGAGGACACCTTTTCTCACTCCCAACAGTGTCCACTATAAAGAAGTTTCACTTTAGATAGCCCGACGTTACTAAGGCGACAAAAGAGTAAATTGAGTGAAACTGTTGTAGTGCAGTTCTCAGCGTAGACGCTAACGAAAATCGTTACAGATCCGAAATGGATCCGTACTCTTTTAGATCCGTACCAGTGCAAACAGGGCCTCTCATTCACTAGCACTATCAAGGT
Source organism: Chironex yamaguchii (assembly GCA_024741275.1). NCBI lineage: Eukaryota > Metazoa > Cnidaria > Cubozoa > Chirodropida > Chirodropidae > Chironex > Chironex yamaguchii. Next base: position 2,711 of record JANTCA010007548.1, read on the forward strand.
TTCATTCATGGATCCAGAAGGGGATTGGGATCTCCACCAAAAAGTAACCATCTATAACTTAGCCTATTTCTGACCTATCTTGAAAATTTCGTCAAATTCCGTCCATGACATTTTGACTTACTTTGCTAACAAGCAAACAAACAAACAAATAAACAAACCGACAAACAAATGCGGCCAAAAACATAACGTCCTTGGTGAAGGTAAAAACAAAAATAAAATACTACTTTACCTGTAATAAGCATGAATAGAATTCTGTTGCACCGTACTTATAAATGGACTCAACCAGAATAAAAGACCAGAAATCCAAAGTGCATAAGTAAATAGTGTGTTGTTAAATCCAATGCCAAATATTGGGGACTGATAAACTCTCCACTTAATGACAAAAATAAACATGTAAACCAGCAATGCCCAAGATGCTTTTGAGCGAAGTGGAGGAATTCCCATCCAAAGTAGTGTGGCAACGACCAAAATTACTATGTTCACCCATCTTTTGTTTATGCTCACGTATTGTTGAACAAACCAAGGTCCAAACGTAAAGCAAAATAACAATATTGATATATAAACTATAAGATTAAATCTTGGCTTCCAACAGTGGTTTGCTATTGATGACATAGCAAAACTCACAATGAATATCAACAGTAAGGTAATAAATAAGATGTAGGTACCACTCATGTGACGTTCAGGTGTTGGATAGCATTCACTTTCGACTGTTACATTTTTCCTGATTGTCAGAGCAACCAAAGGGTAGTTCAGCTCTACCACACGTGTCGCTATTGGACAAGTAAAACCAGTTCTTAGGACATCACGAAAGAAGTAGTTTACAAAAAAGGCGAGAGGAAAAGCGAGAGGAACCCATACCAATAATGGGCACAAAACACCAACTGATAGTATCAGCAGCAGGACGACTGTGGTGTCAAGGAATCCCTTTAGAGGATTTCGCCAATTACATAAAGTACCCGAATGAAGTCTCATGTTGTCAAAAAACTCTTCGTGCCATTCTGGATCATCAATTCCATCGTGGCGATACTTCCAATCAACATATGCAGAACCAGTATATCCTCCACCTGAAACACAGCTTAGAAAATCAATTGGAACTGATTTTTCTAGAAGACGTCTCAATACACCAGAGCTAAATGCTGCTGATCTTATCCCTCCTCCAGAAAATGCTACACCAGTGTTGCCACGTGATGTTTCCATAATTCATCAACCGTTTAAAGTCTATAGCAAGATAACAAAAAAGGTAGATTCTATGAAGACACTATTGGTAGAAACAAGTTAGGATTCGGATAAGTTAAGATGTCTTGCAATGAACGAAATAGAAGATTAATCTCTTTGAAGCCCTTATCAATTTGGATAAGATACCATTAGCGCACCGGCATATACCCTGTCAATCCGTCATGATACTATGTCTGCTAAAGAAGGCATAGATCTGAACAGATTTTAAACCTGTCGACTAGGATTAAATGTCGTCGCCCACCTGTGTTGAACTGTAGATCCTAACACAATTTACTTCAAATTCCTAAGAACAATTGGATATATCTTTGTAACTAAGTGCATGTATGTCGTTCGGTACAGATCAACTCAGAAAGGCATTCTTGAGGTATGCATAATAAACAACTCAGGGAAGACTCCATGAGATTAAAGGCATCGATCCTATAAGAATTTACTTTAGAATATGTTACACAAATGGATGTATCTTGGTAGCTATATGCACATTTTATCAGTCAGAATAAGTCAATTTAAAAGACATATTACTTAATCATTGACAATAGAATTTATTTTTGAACTTGATTTCAAAATTTAAATTGATAATTTGACATCTAATTGTTTAGTGCATTCAGGCATAGATTACTTGTCTTTCGGATTGTTTATAAGTCAATTGATTTAACTCAGTAAAATAAGCTTTACAAAATTGACCATCTCGTTTAGAAAAAGCTGTGTTTACAACGATTTTGAAGGAGCACTTAGAGAAATGCAATGATCAATGAAAGAGACGGCCGTCTAAGGAGAGATTTCCTACCAACAGTCACACGATTGGTAAAGAAGTCAAATTTGAAATAACGTGTCACCTGCAAGCTAAACAATTGTACTCATGAAGATCACAGTCCTATGCAAAGAGGGCTCCTTTCTACCACTATTGTGAATAATGGTCCATACGATTTATATAAAAGCAAAAGTGTAGTACAGACAGTTTAAAATACTTAGGAACTAAAAATATCTTTCGCCATGTATCCCTTGCTACCTACGCCGGTGTCTAGAGCTAAAAACAGAATTTTTAGCATTAAGTGTCTACTTCATCACCTGAAAAACATATTTTTTGAGATGTTTAAAAATTTGGAAGTGAAACAAATCAAAGTAAAAACACCTCAAAAGTCCCCTCGATGTCTTAACCGATGAATGGAAAAGAGTACAAATTAGCAGAGAAGGGCACTTTGCGAAAAGATGAATAAAACAACAGATCCATAAAACTAGCTAATTAATGTTAGCTATAACTTTAAGCAACTTAGCGCAGTTCTTGTATATAAAAGAGAGAAAAATGGGATCTTGTAGTAAGTTTGAAGTGTGTCCCATATAAAAAGGAGGCTTATTCGAATGGTGTGCTTAAAGAAGAAACGGGTTTTTGTTTATTAATAGAAATAAATAGACTTCTGGTGGAGAAACACCATTTGATCTTCCAGTAAAAAAGCATATCTTTATTGTCTAAGTCTCAAAAGACGAAGTATATTGGATGATAAAAAAGGAACAAGAAAGTCAGGATGCAGCGAATGCCAAGAAGGAATAATCAGTATTTACTGACACCTGCGCACTGGTCATTCTACAGTATCGTACTCTCTTTCTTCACACTTCTTGGAGCAGACATTGTTATAGAATAAGTTATCAATAAGCTCAAATTTTAGAAGACATTTTTAATAAGTCAAAAGAATATTAGAAATGTTAAGATTCTTGCTCTCAAGGAAGACGTTAATCAGCAGACCAAGAAAGCCAATTACTTATCTTTAATTAGAAAAGACGATTTCTATAAATTTCTAAAAAATGCTCTTTCGTAGAAGGAAACCACCATGTTAAACTGAGCCCATTGCAAGGTGGTTTGATCATTGAGAAAAGAAATGGCCGGTAATACTTGTACGATGGCTTCTGTTACGCAAATTAATTAATCTCCGAGTAAAATTGTTATTAAAAAGTCAGTCAAGTTTGTAAACCCCTAAACTTTGAAAATTGGACCACAAAAAATTTAGTTTCTTTTGTACTTACCTTGCAGCCAAGTGTCATTACTTTTTAAGTGTAAAACAGGAACAGAAGTGTTATCCAATAGAACAAAGATGAGAGAATTTTCACTCAAGCTTTACTATTTTCATTGATGGTTAGTGTGATTCCAAGCGCATTCATTAGGACATGGAAATTAATGATATTCACTGAGTCGCATCAGGCAAACCGATGCAAAATAGACAACCGTACTAACATAACATGAATAATTAAGGAATAGAGACTCAGGGTTGTAAAAGGATTCATGCTATAAAGGCGAATACCTAGGGCACAATTGAAAGATTAAGCGCCATGTACTGCACACCATGATGATAATAAAATCAGTGGAAGTATTACCATATATCTTGAAGAGCAACGGTATTAGTAGCAGCCGCAGTAGTAGTATTAAAAGTACTATTTCTGTTTCATTAAAACATTAGAATACAATTGAAAGATGACTCCTAATGGATAAGATAGATTTTAAGCTATAAAGATTCAAGAGTGCAATAATCTGATTTATGATTTCATGAAATCAGGGTTTGTTCATTTCTTATTTCTAGGGCAAACAATGTATTACTTAATTTTTAAAGTAATGTTCTTTATATTCTTAATAATGTAGTGCTTGTCCTTGTTATCCTATCTCATATGCTTAACGATGTTGATAGAATCGTCAAAGGTTTTAGCAAATATTCCGGAAACGCTAATTGGTAAGTTCAAATTGTTCATATCCATTTTCGAGGGCATTTATTAGAGAATCCTACTTTTGTTGTTGACATGTCTGTGGTAGTGGTAGTTACAGGAATTGTCCCTCAGTCCCAGTCTACAAAGATCAGGACATCTAGGTATCTGATTGTGATTCGTATTTCGAAGATTGTCGGGCTGATTCTTGCTTGGAAGTATCTGCCACATCTAGGATATATGAAGTTGGTTATCGAAACTGAAGTAGGGGCGCTTGCGAGCCTAATTTTCTCACAAGAACGTAATCGAGATAAAGGATTCAGGTACATTTGGCATTGTTAGTGAAACCACACCCGATATTTGTCAAGTTGATTAACTAGTTATTTGTGTAAGATATTTTTCAGATGGTGTCGCCCAAGACTCATTCGTACAACTAGCATATCAACAAGACGGGCACAGGACTTGCCACGTCCAGTGGTGTTGCCACGGGGTGGACTGGGTGGACATGTCCACCCCAGTTTTTCCAGAGGTCAATTTTATAATTTCCAAATCCCCTGAAAGAACTTTGCGAATAGAAAACTTGCTTTGTAAAGAAAAGTAGATTAATTTGACGTTCAAAAATCGTTAAATTAAGATTGCTTTTTTCTTCCTCGTAAATAGATAATTGATGTACTTCGCTGTTTCGATTTTCATTCTAGCAACAAAGCCCCCGTTACAAAAAATGCTGCTTGAGAAATTTGCTTTTCCAAAATTTCGAAATAGATTTGAAATATTTATAAAGGCGTTTCCCACGTTTTCTGAGAGTCTGAAGGGCGTGGCCAAGCAATGTTTTTTGTCCACCCCAGTTTTTTGGGGGTGTCGACGCCACTGGCCACGTCTAGGACATTGATTGTATGGCTCGCTTTCACACCTATCACAGTGCATCAACCAAGTCAGGAAAGTATAACGGAGCTCAGCAATGCGTCTCTGAAATCTTGGAGAGGAAAACTATTCATATTCCATGTTTATGGATCAATCTTGGTCATAGAACACGGATGCAGTGCAAGTGTAGTTATATCTTATAGGTACGACATGGTGGTTGAGGAACTTGAGAAAGGAACAGCTTGACTTCAGTTCAGCAATAAAAGTAATGTCTGAAACAAGAGAATCACTGTTATTAATTCGAAAAGAAAGAGAGCAGCAGGCTAACCAGATCAATGCGGCATTGTATTTTGGAACAAAATTGAGAGTAGACGGAGGGAATGACTTCGAAAGGGTTCATCAACGAGGAAAAAAGCCTAAGAGTATTGATGACAACCCTGACGCAGTAGCCGAGTTGATTTATACATTTTATCGACAGATGCATAGTGCACTTGATGCAATGGTGCCTGTCTTAGATGATAAGATAGAAGCAGTCTCTTTGTCTCATATTTTATGTCCAAATGCGTCCGATGCGTGCAATTATAAGCAAAAGTTGTGGCAATCAAATAGTTTCAAATGTATCCATTGGAAATAATGAATGTTGATGGCTTTCTTGCGGAACTATAAATTTCATAGATCTGCTTTCAAGACACGGTCTCTTTAGACAAGTTGAAAAGGGGAAATATTTATAGCACCGCAACTGGTGTTAAAGAAAGCACGAGAAAGTGGACTTTTTATGTGCGTTACTAAAGATCATCGTTTTACCATTTAACCATCAGTTTGCAAAAATGAGTGATCTTCTAGTCGACAAATCTTGAAAAGTTATTTAATACATTGCTTATCTCAGACAAATTCAGAGTACCCAATGCTGTTGGCTTGTGAGAAAGATGTAACTGATCAAATTGATCTCCTTAAAGTTGCCAATAAATTAAAAACTCAGAAATGCAGACTATTGAATGTTTCAGACTTATAATTTGCGATAACAATTATTTGATCAAAGGGAATTGATTTTTTACAAAAATTGATTTCTGTTTTGTTTATTTTTAAATTAGTTTCTGGCTTGCACCAGATTTACAGTATTATTTTTGCCATACGTAGCCATGTTTGTCATGCTAGACTTTTAACTATTCTTAAACATCAAAGGAAATCTTGTAAGTTTTTCCATAAAGAGCTCAAAATACTTTTGCAGATGAATCTGTAACTGTAATCGATCAAAAGCTTCTTTGGGATATGAATATCCAATGTGATCACACCATCGAAGCAACGAGGCCCGATAAAGTTATTATTGATAAGGTTGCAAAAATTATCAATGTTGCTATCCCTGGAGACAAGAGAATGGATGAAAAAGAGAAGAAAAAAATTGAAAACTATCAAGACATCAAACGGGAAATTCAAAGGCTTCAGAGTCTTCCAAGTTTCTGTGTTGGCTGTTATCAAAGGAGCTCTTGGAAGTGTTACAAACAATTTCAAGAAATTTATGGAACAAATCGAAATAGAGTTTTGATCTAAGCATGGCCACAAGGACTAGCGTCTGAACACGTTTGTCGTAAGACAGGGCAGTGTTTGCACAACAATGGCTCATCCAATATCATATGGCCTCTATGGACCACTTACATGTCACCATGGTAACTTCACCTAACACAACATGCTTTACATTTCACCCTATTTTCACGCTAGTCTCTTAGCTACACAGAAATGGGTTGCTGCGTAATTTACTAAGCACAAGTACAGCAATACTGTTCCTCTTGGAAAACTCCAACGAAATAATTTTGTTTAATATATAGTCCATCACTTCAAGAATAATATTTTGACCACAATTAAGAACTTTGATTACCACAGTGCGGCGACCTGTTATTCAAGAATTAAATTTTTAAGGCTGGTCATTAAAACAACGATACAACGAGGAAGCAAATTACCCTTCGCTAAAAGAAAATCAAACATATTAAGACACAATGGCGTGTGGTACTACCCATTAAATAGTAATGGCTGAGTTAATATGTGTAACAAACAAGAATACATTGGGCCATTACGCAGGAAAATACACTTAAAAGAAGTTGTTTTGTGAATATTTTATGAGGAAAGTAACATAAAACCGTTACTATTTCTAAACTAGTTGAATCAGACTTCAAAGAGATATGGGAAACTGAGACCACATGAATGGCGGTCTGTAAGTAAGGTTAATAAGGCCATCAATACAACTATTTGGAGAACATTTAAGATGAATGGTAATTAGTCTACTATCTATCCTCCCAGTATGAGGTGATAAATATTCATACTCTGTCGATGAACATAATCGATCATAATTTTTTTGTTGTACATATATTTGCAATTCTCTTCTGTGTACGACGACACACCATTCTTGCAAATTCCGTTTAAGAAAAGAGTAGAGGACGAAAGGCCAAACTTTTTAGCTGCAAAGTATCCCATTCTGGATACTAAAAATTTCTAAAATTCAAAATAATTATCGTAAAAGCTACGTATACGTCTTGTTTGGCTCTCGACACATAGTACAATACGACTCTGGTTCGATACTCTCATGGACTAAGTTGTATTTCCGTTTCATGTCAGCTGACATACTTCAGTCTCTAGTTCACAATTTTGACATAAGATGTCATGTACTACGGCGTAGGAACTGTAGTCTCTAGTTAGGAACAGACAAGATTCAGCGAGTTTATGAAAAGCAAGACAACAAATAAATTTTCAAAGTTTTGCTCAAGTCTTCACGTTACACATCTTAAAGTTTATATCTTTTCACCGAATAAAACTAACTTCTCTATATCACTTACAGAAGAAATGACAATCATTTCAAAGACAGGGATGCCAGCAGTAGTAAACAGCTACTTTTAATACAAAGAGTAAATACAATAAATTAAATATCTACTGCTCTTTGTCAAATACGGCTTTCCATAGACTTTTCCCTGAAAGTAAACAAGAATGATCTATTATAGACTATACAAAGAATGAGAGTCTTCAATCATTTCGATCCCATCCTATAACGTCCTTTTGGACTCGTTCACCTACGCTTATTGGTCCGAAAGTGATGATTTGTTACTTTACATGCACCATGCTGCTGTTATACCAAATGCTAAAAAAATTACGATTCATGCTACCAGAAATGTCTGCTAGTGATAAAAAAGGACATCAAAATAACTATACAAAGATACACAAAAGACCTCCAAACAATGATAAAAATTACTACGAAGGCCTACACATTTTGTATTATCTGAAACTACTTTTGTCGTTCATAAATACACATATGCCCAATCTGGCTGATATTCGTAGGGTAAGAAGACGAACTTGGAAGCCAGAAGCTACGATACAAACCCCTGTCTTCCGAAGAAAAAGAACAGTTGTGACAGAACGAGAGCCCGCATTAAAAAATAATCAACTTTCAATTACAATTCTGGAGTGTGGCATGGGAATGAATTGAGCTCGAGAACACGAACACTACTTAAAATATGGCTAGTACATATATGACAGCAATGACTTACGCTGCAGAGACCTGGTCCCTCACAAAGCAGCAAGACCTCCAATTAAGAACCACGCAGTTGGCAATGGAAAGGAAGTTAGGCATAACACTGAAAGACAGAAAAAGGAACTAGTGGATTAGAAAACAAAGAGGATATAAGACATTGTAAAAGAGTGTAAACCCAAGAGATGGGAGGAGAAGACGGGGTAGACAGAATGTTATGTGGGAAGTTAAATTGAAGAAATTTGACAGGTTTTGGAGAATAACAGCTCAGGACAGAAGGAGGTGACAGGAGCAGAGAGAGGCCTTTGCCCAGCAGTGGTATCCATTTTAAGATTGATGATAGATAGATAGAAAGATAGATAGATAGATAGATAGATAGATGCATAGATAGATAGATAAATAGACAGACAGACAGATAGATAGATAGATAGATAGATAGATAGATGGATTGATAGATAGATAGATAGATAGATAGATAGATAAATAGATAGATAGATAGATAGATAGATAGATATATAGAGACAGACAGACAGACAGACAGACACATATGACATAATTTTGTGTCAACGGGGAATCCATCCGACCAGTTAGATTTCCTTGTCTGCTTTCTTTAATTTCTCACTCGTTCCATAACCTTACTCCCCTATAGACTTCTTTTTTGAATCCGGCCCCTGCCACACGTTTGCTTAGAAACTTATTAGACCGACGTTTACAACCATACACTTAAAAGCCTGCTCAACCGTATACACACAACACTTGTCTATTGACAACATTGACCACTGCCGAAAGTTGACTTGTCTGCCTTTTACTGTAATGGAGTGTAATGCGCCGTTCCCAAATAGTTTTTGAATGCGTCAGGGATAATTGGTCTTTAGCCAAATATCTCCATTCTATAGGGGCAAAATGTTTTGGGAATACATTGAGCTTCTACGTTCACTGGCAAAATATTTTGGCCTTAAGGAGCAAAATTAAAGGTTGTAGACAAGATGAAGCAGAGCAACCCACACACCTAAAACTTGACATGATACTTAATCATTTTTGCAACCTCGTATTTAATGCGAGTACATGACAATTCTACGAGTGACGTAAGAACCGATAGTCAAAAAGAACAGGTAAGCTTGAGATACAGTATAAGAAAGAAACCCCAAAGAAATACAAATATAGGCAGTCCTAGAATAGGTTTCGCGTTGTACAGGCAATATTGTTTGCGTTCAAACAAGCTGTCATTGGGAACAACTCTAAAAAATGAATTGGCTAATACAACGATTCTTGTTACGCTATTTGCTTACCTTCAGATATCGGCAAATTGTTAAGTCTGTTAACAAGGGCCTCAGTATCATAATACTTTATATTTTGCACGTTGACTGTCTTTTCACGTCCTGTATACATTACTGACTAAGGTCGAGTACACAGCAAAGAACGTAACCGCCCTCTCATAGAGAGGAGCGATCCACCCGTGGTGTCAGGTTCTTGGTAACCATGTCAACCTGAGCATAAGCGCTAGCAACAAAAGGACGATCATATCTCGATATGGCACCTTCATCACCGACATCAGCAACATCGTATGTATAAAACAACATAACTTTCTAATCAAGATATTGCTCAATGTTGAAGAAAATACTCGTGGCTATGTCCATCTATTGATAATAATATCAAAACTGGTAGTAATTTGAAAATTGCTGCTACTAAATAATTCAAAATTTTCCAATTTTCACCATCAGTTACTGCCATTGTTTCGTCGGACCAGACTCTTTTATCACAGAAGAAGTCGCTCCCTGACGTCCAGTAGGATACAAGGTACTCAACAACACATTGTTGGGTCACAGACGTCTACACGTCACCAACAAGACAGTTTTCGTACCACTTTGCTTTTACATCACATATTAGTCTTGACGGTGTCTCTGTCGAGGACGGACTCAAAAACACCTAACTTCTCGAGGAAATCTAAAATTTCCTGGATATACTCATCAGTATGGGCATACATATGAGACACATGTGGTGATTCCTCCCACGGCTTTTGCTTAACGTCCATACCCCGCCCCTTCCACACTGCAGCCAGACTGTCGATTGTTTCAGAGTTGGCGACGGGATCGTCACGCGAGTAAAGGAGCAATGACGGTGCGGCAACAGGGTTATGGTAAAAGAGCTCCGAACGCTGTCGGTAGACTTTTGTCGTGTATTTCTCCGTGAGATTCAAGTATGTCTGAATGGCAAATTTCAGTGACATTCTAGCCAAGTTGTTATTGAAGGAAGCTGCTGAGACACCGTGAGGTATTCCTTCAAAATCGACAGGGCTGTCAAAAATCTGTCCCTTGATTCTGCCTTTTACCTCAGCATATTTCTGCTCAGTCACCAATTTATTTAAAATTTGTGAATACATGTAACCGCCAACAGAGAAACCATGGATAATAATCGGTCTGTCTGCATTTTCAGGTCTCTGCAGCATTTCCAGGACTCGAACCGCTACAGCCTCTGCCACTGTAGGGCGCAAAACCTAAAATGCAGAAGACAGTGTTAAAATGAAGCAATGCTTTTTCTACTTAAGAGAAAAGCAGTGCCGTCGACAACAGAAGCCAAAATTACAGCCATCATACATCCTGGTTTACACTTATCGCACGATTCGTAGAAATAGTGGATGATCACGATTCCCGACAGTCAGGGATTCTTAAAGTAGTCATGTTCAAATCTGTCGCACAATCGGAGTCATTGTCTGTGGATGTCACCCTGCTTCTCAAAAGTTCTGTACAAATGAAATCTTCGTAACGATAAGATGCTTGTAAACAGTCAAAGACGTGGAAGACAAAATAAAAACAAACCGTACGTTTTCAAAAGGTTATTTATGTTGTTGCAAAGAGGTCGTCAGCAGTTTATTGTTTCGATCTCCCGGAAACACAGGGAAGCAACACAAATTACATTCACAGACATCGTAAGAATTAAGGGTCGGGTAAAATACATACAAATTAGGAACCATTCACTCTGATGGATCTCACTTAAACTTTCACTGGAACTCACATCCATACTTCCCTCAAGTTTAAGCATTTGTCTTTTCTTTGTGATTTCCTTCCTTGCTAAATTTCTTTAAAGTTTCTACTTTGCGTATACGCCATTTCGTAGAGTTACTTTCGTCTTTCGTCTCCATTCTGACTGTTTTCTCTATCTCTGTCTAGCATCAATACCCTTTGCATACATTTTATCTACGTATTCTCTTCTTCCCATTTGGCCGTAAGCTTCAGACCTTGTCTTTAAGAATTATCCGATGTACTGGTTTTGTTTTTCGAAAGAGAGGTCGAAATTTCACTTGATAAGAGAGAATCTCTGACTCTTTCAACAAACGTGAAGCAGGCTTCAGTCATGAAGCAGTATCTGTCATTCTAGTAAAGACATTAATATCAAGATCAAACTGCAATCACATTCCGATACATTCGACAATTAACAATGATGTCTCTTTCAGTATTACTACACAAATTCCAAAACACGGGTTACTGCCCCAAAGCACAATGTTGTATTCACTAACGAGAACAACGAGGTTTTTAAGTGTTTGACTCAATGCCACTTTTTTCGATCTAAGCCTATTATACTGTCCGCACTACGGAAATCTGTAAATATTTCTGTTGCCACAAAGGATCATTATGGAAATTTGCTTGTTAATCTAATGATCATCTACATTTACATGATATAGTGTAATTCACCGGATTGGGGCTGGGCTGCTAATGTCCAAATATAACTTAATGCCAGATCAGTACTATGGAGTTTGTAAATTTCAATAGAATAAAAAAAATTTACCACATTAAAAACGTGGTGCAATTTGCAAACAACAGACTTTCATACAAGAATTTATCTATATTAAACACACACACATACACGCACAAACATACACACAGAAAGAGACGGATTGGTCATTCCTGACCAGCCGTGACATCGCCCACTAATCTCCTCCAATGACCACTAAAGATGATTTCTTTGATGTTGTCAGAGAGCTTTGTTTTGGGGCAGCCTCTCTGCCTTTTGCCTGGGACTGTTCCAAACAGAACGTCCTCAGCCATTCCTTGTGATCTTGCAATATGTCCAAGAAATTTTGATTTAATTATAAAAATATTTAACACAACTGAGTTTATTTCAACAACTCATACTCACAGTTGAAAGTACACGTATCTTAACTTTAAAAGCTAAATATCCCTTGCTTTGGGATTGTTACTATTAATCCATTATTACAGAGCTGAATGCAGTTATATGTGCCTTGCTTCCACGATAATTCCACAACACTTCAACAGGCATGGGTCATGCCTAGGGGTCTGCATATTGCTATTCTAAATGTTTAATAACACCGAAATAACTAGAAGTGCACTGAGAGCAGAAACCTCTGCCAAGACAGTATTAAACAACAGGGGCTTTCCTGCAATGATTTCCTTGCTAGTCACTTTCATTAAGATATCATTACCAAATATGGTAGCTGGGTCATCCCTCACTAAAACTATGAACGTTTCTTTACCTAAAAGTTATCCAGAATCCTTATTATGACTCGATTGCTATGAGCTTATTCTTGCCATGTAATGAAGCAGGCCAAAGCAAGCAAAGTTAGGTTGTAGCTCAGTGCTGCAAAATCCAAAGTGATGGCTTGCTGCATGCCAAATATTCGTGGGATCCATCTTAGGATTGGACGTCTTGGAGATGGTGGAGTCTTTTCTATACCTTAGAAGCCAGGTTACTCAGAATGGCAATATTGGATCTGAAATATTATCCAAAATAAAAAATGCAGCTGCTGCTTTCTTGGTTTGATCAGTTGTGTTGTACAATGTGAAACTTGGCCCACGAGAGTAGCAGATACCCAAAAACTGGAAGCAGCTGACCACAAGAGTTTAAGGAGGATAGCCAATGTGACATACATGGAAAAAACCATGGGTGCTGAAGTGCGAATGAGGTTTGGGGTGGACCAAGTACTCCTCTGAGAAGTCAGGAAACAACATTGGAAGTGGTTTTGTCACAGTCTCTGAATGCAATAAGAATGGGTCCCTAAAGCAGTATCCATTGCAAGATCCTGACCCGAGATGGAAAAGACCCTTAAGTGGAGTCAGCTTGACCAATGAATGCTACTTCAAAAAACATGCTGAGTTGCTTCTGGCAAATTAAGGATTGAGCTATGACTTTTTCAGCAAGGGAAGGCAACAGTCTTTGGAGTAAATTGCTTTAGATCAGGTGCAGTGGAAGCTTATTTCCATGGAAATGGCCAATACCCAGCATGGGTGACATGGCCAAGGAAGGAAGGAAGTCAAAATTATGCAAGATAATAAAATTAAGCCAGTGGGTCATGGGCAAGAGTAACATAAGCAAGGGTTTTGCAGGTCCCACAGTTAAAGAAAGATCTCTATCTTATCCAAGTTGTTGTTGTGTGGAAATTTTTGAGAGGAAGGCATTTATCAGTGTCTGTCAAGTTTTTAGAACTTTAGAAAATGGTAAGTTTCCTTGATGAAATAGCCAGACTTGTTAGTAGATTTGATAAAAGTCAGTTGTTAAAAATCAAGGTTATTAAGCCTATGAAAAAATAAACTTGAAAACAATTGAGCACCCTATAGGCATTTTGCCTGCAATCAATGATTGCGTTCACCCTTACTTAAAAGCATTTTTTATCAAATTATTACCACAGCAAAATATAGTCATTCTTTGTTTATTCCATGGAGAAATTTTTGTAAATAAAAAATTGTAGCTTTGCTGATTGATAAGCCATTGTCAGTTGGCCTGCTGGCATGGAGTCTCAAACATCCACTGGGGTGACTTTGATAAGGGGAATGACCTTGAGTACTTACTACAAAAGACAGTAACACCATACTCTACTCCTTGCCTCATTTCAATTAGATAAGCTGGAAGATGAGCTGTGCTTCCTGGTCCTTTGTTGAGCTAAATTGTCATAAATTAATAAAAACATTTTTAGTTGTTATCCATGTTAGCCATCTAAGCTTGTTCTTTTCCCAGCTTAGAGGCCAGGTAATGATGTTAAAACAGAGTTATGGAGTTTTCAAGTACAGTATAAATACTATGAGACAGATATAATGTTTGCCAATTTCAGCTTTTTCAATAATTTTCTTAGATTAGCCTTAGGGAATGTTATATATATTACTCCTCATGTTAGATTCTGTCTTAATACTTCAGAATCAAGAGTATAGATCCAATAAAGACGATACTTGTAGTTTCTTAATAATCTATTTAACTACTGATTCTTCTATTGGGTTCACTACCTATCGACTCAAGGTTTAGGGTAGGACTAAATCATATGATTTGATATCTTGTGTAATAATGTGATTTCTCAATCACCTTAGTCTCATACTGAGACTGATGCTACTACATTACACCTCAAGTCTTACACAACATGCTCTAACCAAGTAAAAATCATTAAAATGGGCATGGTTTTGGTTGGGATAGGCATGGCTAAAAATTTCGCAAGGCAAAACCCCTCAGCTTACATTTGAATTTCACCTCGGATCCATCCCAGGTACTACTGTATAATAATAGATTATATACAAAGTAATGTGAAGCTTACCTCAATAGCCTCTAGCTTACAAGTGATAACATCAGCACCATGACATCTGTAGATATTCCCATATTTTTCGAGATGTCTACTCTTTGCTAGCAGCCATCCAAACAGCACTGCTATGGGTGCCTTACCATCATCACCTACTTTAGCCTGAGATTTATGATATTCAATGGCTAAAAGTGGCTTAGTTGAACATATTTGCCGTACATGGGGTAAAGTAGGGACCTGGCAAAAAAGTAAACACATTTATATGAAAATCATCTATGCATAACTTTGAAATAAACTTCAGACAGAGATACTTTATTAGGACAAAGCACAGGCTAAACCACAAATAAAACCCCCAATAATCAAATTAATGAATTTCCCTTTGAAACTCAACCTTTGGCTTTTGGCTTTTAGCTTGTGACTTCAAATAATCTTTAGTAAAGCAAAACAGAGCAAAAACATATTTACCTAAGAATTTTCAACATATAGGGCCTGTTAATCTAACATAGTTTCATGTCTTTATGTGAGTCTAAAACAGTGGCAGACACAAGAGGGTGGCCACCCCCAGAAATTTATTGGACCTCCTCAACATGACTGAAAAATGAATTTCTAATAAATTGTTAATGATCTACCATACTTACAATCACTAATGCTAAATGTTTATTTCAAAATTCTTCTCAATTCCCATTTACATTTAGATTTTGACAATACTACATACACTAACACTGTTATATCCTAAAGAAATCAATCTAGGAGGCACGTGATCCAAATGCAGCTTCTTTGGAGCATTGAGTGCATTGATTGCAACCAAAATCTACATTGCTCCTGAATATCTGTCAAGCTCACTCAGAATCAAGAAAATAGAATTTTTCTTCATGTCCTCACAAAACTAAGCTTGGTCTTTAAGCTCTTCTCTATGAATATGTATCGGTCCTCTTAGTTTATTGTCATCACAGCAGCAGAGGAAATGTCTTTTTGTTTTAAATTCTTCAGTAGTTTTTGAAGTTAGTATCAAACTGCCAACAGCTAGCCATTGCTCTTTTGTACTGCTTTACATAAACCATTGATAATGGGTAAGATAGGATAAAGGAAACAAGAGAAATAATAAATGAACAATCGTTTTGTGGTACAAAACTTGAAAATTGCCTTGAAGTATGGTTTTAGTACAATGTCACAAATTTTCAAGGTGAAATAATAAATCACCAAGAGATCATTTTCTTGTACAAGCCAGCAGATATATCTGATTGGTAGCTGCAATCTTTTGAATGCTTAATATCAGCTGCTTTTTTATCTTTTTTACCAGTGTAGCATTCCCAACAGGTCATACAGAGAAGGTGATCACTCCAGGAGTGGTGTCTTTTAGTCACGATTCGTTTCCAGTGCTTTAGCCTAAGTGTTTTAGCCAGTTTGTGTAAGTGCCATGTCATTCTCAATTTTTTAAAAATTGGTACAGTACTTCCAAGAACAATTCAAAATTCAAAGCTAAGTATCAAAATCAGCATAAGCTTTCAATGGTAAACATGGGTTGGGCATTGTGTATCTAAAAAACTTCTTATTATGTTGCCTTATTCATATCAAGAGACACTTCCCCTTTGATATAGCACTAAAGTTGGATTATACTTTCAATATTTGCAAAAATGTTAAATGAAACTTAATAGAGCCTAACAAAATAATGGGTTCTGCAACATCTATGCTGCAGGGTTTCCCAGATCTATGCTCATGTGATCAAGCTCATGTGATCAACTCAATTGATTTTCATTTCTACTTGCCTTGTGGTCTGGTCCAATAATTAAAATGGCCACACTTGTAATTTACTTTTCACTACTATGAACAAGATTCAAACAAGGACCCCAAAACTCAACCGCATCACCTCAATAATTGACCATAATTAATTAATTATGTCAATAATAGGCTACTTCGATTCTGCTTTTGCCCCATTTTAAAATGTTCTGTTGATCTACAAAAATAGTGTTACTATTAGAATCCAATGTTCAACTCTGGATGTAGAATGGTGGATAAACTATTGTCCTAAGTCATGTGGTTCCTCCATTTATTACATTAGACCCACTGGCACACCTAACTAGTGCAACGCCAGTCCATAGGACCACAACTCACAAGTACTGAGGCCTCAATTAAGAAGACTGGACTAACTGACATGTCAAGAAATTGATTCGAATCACGCTTCTCTGTCTCAAGATTCTTAAGTCCAATATTATCCACTATTTAACAACTCAAACATCCATGCCACCTGCTGATATCACAATTCCTCTCCTGTATTAATTGATAAGGTATCAACAGTTCACACGATTGTAAAACTCGATCCTCAAAAAAGTTTTCTTGATGAATCAACTAGCCTCAACGTTAGATCCCTACTTTACAGATGTCGTTAGTCCAGGCTGGAATCCATGCAACGTTTAGTGCGGATATTTTCGAAAGGGACATGACAAGAGACACGATAACAAGACTTCCAGCATGTAAAACGCGATCGTCAAAAGTTTTTTTCTAGTGATGAATCAGCTAGCGTCAAAATGAGATCCCTACTTTACAGGTGTCTTTGGTTCACGTTGGAATCCATGTAACGTTGAGATCCATGCAGAGATTTTCTCAGGGGACAAAGGGCACAATAGCATAAAATGCCGTACCAACCATGTTATTTTGCCAGAGCTACTAAATGGAATATTAAGCCGTTACGGTATCTACCACTACTACAAATACTTTAATGCGCTAATTTTGATATCTTCACATATGTTAATTTAAATGGGTGTGTTTCAGTGGGGCAAGTAGAGTGAAGTGCTCTTGAGTGCTTTGTAAATTTGAGTTGATAGAAAATCGCTCCAACAATGTAGTGTAAGCATTATTATCACTAACAGCGCAAGTACAACGGTACAATAGCTCTTATATTCTTTAAGTCACTACTTGATTGCTATTAGACAAGCAAAAATCAAACTGAATTACGTGACCTCGAGTTGGCCATTGATTACTTCGTTTTATCTGGCACCGGATTATAAAATCATAACATCACACGCAGCAAGAATCAAAGAAAATATATAGCCTGAAGCTAAACTGAAGTGTTACTACACATAAAAGGTACCTGTAGGTAAAAACTGAGATAAATAACGTAGTTGAAGAAACCGAGGTACTAACGAGTATCAGGACACACAAGGTGATGCAGTGCTAACCTCCCCAAGAAAAACTTCAATTGCAGATAACAGGTGTATTAAAGCGATGGTTTTCTTGAGATACGATACTTCAGAGCGGTCCTTCTTTGGTACAGAAATTATGCTGATGAACCGTTTACAATTTAAAGTCTGCCAACTAAGGTATTAAACAACTTTGAGTTGGCAGAACAGATTGACTAAGGTAACAAAATAACAAGTCACTCACCATCCACTGCTTTGTATGAGCATGCAAAAACAAGGAAGGAAGTTTCGACAAAGCTCTCTTCGCTGACAACATTGTTGGTGAATTAGCTTAAGTCCAAGTTCGTAATGGAGCAAGAAGACTTACCTACGACCAGACAGTGCAATTGAAGTCGAATATCACACGACGGTTCAAAGTTCATTTCCTGACATTTTTCAAAACTACCACAAATTTCGTCGTCAAAGCACATGGTTTATGGACACAGGGGGTGGAGGGATTCCTTGATGTAGCAAGGGAATCTTCCCTCCAACAGTCATGAACAATGAGGTATAGAAAAGATAAACTTTTATACCTCATTAGTCATTAAGCATACAACAGAGTACACAACCAATCAAAATCGACTTTGATGTTGAAGAACTCAGACTGCAAAGGACAATGGATTGGACTAAAGAAATGTAAACCTCGGCGAGAGTAACCCTATTACATTACGAGCAGAAGTTAAAGTATAAGTATGACCACAGGGGCATGGAACCGGGTGTCACGACTGCAAATCTGACGCCTTTCCTACTGACCAAAAATGCTCAATATTTACTTGGATAATCGCCACAATTATGACTCGAGAGATCACATCTGCGGTTCACAACAAAGAGTATAAAAAACGCTAAGACGACAGTTTTAATCACTGCAGGCTTAAAACGCTTTCACAAAAATTATTGTATTCTTTGGTGGCACTCCAATCATGGCTTCTTCAGGTCAACTTTCACAGTAGACGTTTGATAAAGACGGTGTACATCAAATATTGTACATCCTTACCACGTGTTGAAGATAGACGACACCGTGGGATTCGATTACATGAATCAACGTTTTTGGCTTTAATTCAATAAAAGTAGAAGTATCATAATGTGCTTAGTATATGCACAACTATTTATTCATTTTAAGAAGAAAACGAAAGGCTTTATTACAATTGACAATAAACTTAACGATTCACTCTCATCGAATTTGTCCCAGACAGTCCAAATTTTCCTCTTATGTGGCAACGGCGTCAGCTGCTTTCCAGTAGAAAACTGTTGTAGTTATCTAAAAACATCTAATCTAATCTATATATTTAAATAAATCTAGGTTACACTTAAAATACAAATATGGTAAAAAGTGATATGAAATTTTACAGGGGCTTTCAATTACGTTGCTAAATTTGGTTAATTTTCAGTTGCGATTTATATAAATATGGCTTTTCGCAGGATCTTATAATCTATAGGAATAACTGTACATATTTGGTATAATGTTGTTAACAGATCGACAACAAAAAGATCACTGTTACCTCTTCTGAGGTTTCAATCGGTTTCTTAATCAATATTTGCTTCATAAATACAGTCATTTGGTATGAGAAATATTTTTACTTACGTATGAAATTAAAGTTATTTAATGCTTTGAGTAATATACATATCAGGGATATTTACATTTAAAGTCATAATTGGGAAATACAGTTACACAATCAATTAATACAGGAGTTCTCAAAATAATTGATTAGTTATCGTATTTCAAAATTGAAGTTTAGAGACACGGTGTTTGAACAGGGGGAATTCTTCTTCTACTCTCAGCCTGGCCCGCCACTGCTGTTGGATAGCCTCCACATACGTTTCCATTCTTGACGATTTTGTGCCACTTGCATCCATTTACTTTCCACCTTTTACTCGATATCATCTCTCCATCTACGCTCTGGTCTTCCTCTTGTTCTCCTTCTGTCCCTCGGCGTCCATTCTGTTGTTTTCCTGGCCCATTTGTTGATGTACATTCGGGCGACATGCCCTGCTCACTGCCCTTTAGCTTTTTCCGCTTCCCCGAGTATATCTTCCACCTTTGTCCATGCTCTTATATTTTCCTTTCTGATCTTATCTTTTATCGTTATTCCAAGCATTGCTCTTTCTATGCTGCGTTGGGCTACAGCCAATTTATTTTTTAGATTTTTCGGCAGTGACCATGTTTCTGCTCCAGATGTCATCGATGGTACTATAACTGTATCCAAGGTCTTCTTCTTTAGACACAAAGATGTCTTCTGATCTTTTAAGAGTGAACCGTACTGACCAGATCGTTTCAAGCCTGCTGTTATTCTGTCGTCGATTTCTCCAACCATCTCATTTCCTGGTGTTAGCAATCTTCCCAAGTATCTGTATTCCTTGACCTCTTCGAACCGTTCACCATCTATAGATATTCCATTCCTTCACTTTCTTCTCGCCACTTCATTGCACATGATCTTTGTCTTGCTTTTATTCATCCACATACCATCTTTCTTTCCCTCTTTATTCAAGTCACTTAGCAGTAATTCTAGTCGTTTTTCAGAATCTGTAAACAAGATTATGTCATCTGCAAATCTCAAATTGTTAAGACATTCACCATTGATGTTGATGCCAGTCTCATATTCTATCCTCCTGAATATTTCTTGTAATGCCACTGTGCATATCACTAGCGATAGTATGTCACCTTGTCTCACTACCTTCATGACGCGGATCTTTCTCGCTGTATCAGTTCTTACTTGTGCCGTGCCACCATCATATGTTTCTTTCAAGATGTTGATGTAGGGGGAAATTGCGACAACAAATTCGTTTAACAATCTTTGAACTGAGACATTTGTGTAAGTCAAAGCTTTGTCCTGTATTGAGACAACCTTTGTCACCACTTGTCCTTTGTCTTGTGCCCAGACAGCATTTCGTCACCTTCTTGCTATGCTGCATGTCTGCGATTTCTCTTGCTCACAACACCACTCTTGAGTCTGTTGACTGGCTCATTTCGTGTGCGATAACTGAATTATCCTTGTATTTTTAAAGACTTCTGCTGCTATATACCAATAGACAGATACCAAATAACAGGGGCACACGGTCTGGGTGGAATGACTAATAGTCTTTCTTCCTTTCCCACTGAGCTATTTAGCTATTTAGCAAACAAATCAGATTTATAGTCGCGAGACCCGAGTTCGATGCCTCAGTGCTCACAGTCACACCATAGTTTCTGTTCTTAACACAGAAGCACCCTGTCAACTTCTATATGTGTTACGAGTGACAGTTCTATCACCACTAATTCAGGTCACAGCATGGACTGAAAATACATCTTGGTAAAAAGTGTAGAAAGAGGAAAGATATGCAGTGTAGATCTCTGGATTGTAAACCACATAGCAGTATTTCCCAGCAAATTTCGTTTTTCTGTCATTGCAATAGAAAAACGGCCCGACCTAGCGGTTTGGTCTGAATGAAGAAATACAGTGCAGGTGTTTCAGTTGACGATACCTTTTGGAGACTATATGAATGTACTAAGTGTTAGAAAGCAACACAGATATGAGTTAGTCGAGGAATGTGAATTATGATAGTTTAAAATCTAATAGAGGTAAACGGGATAGACCACTTAGAAAGTGTGGATCTCCTTTATATTTTCATGATTATGTATTTCATTAATGTTTTGTCATTATTACAAAGGAGAGGGTGATGTATTTGTGGTTCCATAGTCAGCTTGCACACAAGTGGGAGTCGTAGGTTCCAGTCCCTTTGGGCGAAGATGTTTGCTTCGTAAGGGATATTGCCATTATGTAACTAGTATTTTATTTTGTATTCAAGTAGGGAAGCAAACTATGTAAGGGAGTTGTTGTTACAGTCAAGAGATACAGGTGTATGTTGCACTTGAGTGTACAGTTGAACTACTGCTTCTTCATGCGTTGATACTCTTTCTGTGCTCTGATCAGGACATTACAAAGTAGACCAGAATTGGACTTGTATATAACTATACTGACAAAAATGGCATTATGTACTTCTAGTGATGTTGGGCATGGTCTTTGTGGACTTATTTTTAACAAACCTGCTGCTTTTGATGGAGAGACTTATGTTAAAGATTACATCAATGCTTTTGATGTGTTTTTATAAGAACGTAAAGTCACAAATGGGACTTTAAGTCCTTATAAACCTTCGGTTAAGTAACTTTAAGGGAAATATCCTTACAGTGATTCGTCTGGAATATGACATGGATCAAGGAACTCATGGTGGCTTACGTAAATTGTTGAGAGACCAATTTGCCAATGAGCTATCGGAAGAAAAGCGACAGGAGCTGCTGGACTTTAAGATCCAACAATGTGCTGATATCAATGAATAGAAAAGTAAGCTGTTAGATGGACTAAGGATATATTTTGATAAAGACGCAGCAAACTTCTGTGACCAGATACTTAAGACAATGCTCCTTCATGATCTTCCAGATGATCTGATAAAAGAGGCTCTTCGTAGAGATCATGAACATTTTAAAGACTTGGATACTCTTGTGGGTACATTGGTAGTGAAAATCGCTTGGGTAAGAAGCCATTAATGTTGAGTATCCTGTTAAGGCTGCCATTGAGAGTGACCGTAAGTGCTATACATGGTTAAAGCTGGGCTAAATCAGCCAAGTGTAGTGTTTGAAGTACCACGTGTAATACATGTGAAAAGTTAAGACACTTTACAAGCAGCAAGTTTTATAAAGTGATTATTGACCATAGTGTCGAGGTATAGCCTAGCCAAGAAATAACATCAAAATTCATTGTGGACAGGCTGCTCGAAGCGTGCCTTTGGTCTGGAATTTTTGGGAAAGTGTTAACTGATAATGGTAGTCAGTTTTGTAGCACAGAGTTTTTGGACTTGGTCACAAAATTCAATATTGAGCATCACTGGAGCAGCTTGTATTTTCCAAAAGGCAACAGCCTAATCGAGAAAGTAAATCGAGATTTAAATTCTCATTTGCAGACTGTTATCTCCACATTAGAAGGTCACCAGAAAAGGGAAGTGTGGAAGACAGCAGTGTATAATTTCCTTTTGAAACAACATCCAGTCGAGGGCTAGGGAAAAGTCCTGTGGAAAAGCTGTTTGGGCGGAAAGTAAAGGCAATATCAGTGTTTTTACAATAGAAATCATGTCACAACTCGTCTGAATAAACCAGTGAAAATTGTAATAATGATCAAGTTGATAAATCCAGTGAATTATGATATTTTAGACCTTAGAAATGATTGAATAAAACATGATAAAGTAAAGCAGTGGTAATCAACTATTTTGAAAATACTTTTTAGCTGAAAAAACTTTATTCTGTTTATTTCATTAACAGATCGTGATGTATGACACTGGCTACAGCCTTTTCTGTTTAAGAAAAGTTCTTTAACCCAGTATGTTCTTTTGCTTTCCTGTTCCTTTGTCCATTTTCAAGTAAAATCAAAGGAAGAAGCAATCATTTCCGGTTTTTTATCGCTCTCAAAGCGAAATACGTTAATCATGAACTAGGCTTAAAGGATGTCTTCACTGTCTGAATGCATTGCTTGGATTGATCACAAAATGGTGAGAGAAAATGACATGCTGAATATTCAAAACGAGCAAAAACGACTAGTAGCAAATAAAAAGCAACAGACGTCATCACTCTTCAGGATAGGAAGTTGCACTAACACCACTTTGAAGTGCTAGTCCACATTGAGGACATAATTGATATAAATAACTAGCTTACAAAGAACATGAAAACAGCTATGGCACTAACAATCAGCCGCAAACCAACCACTAAAAACTTTATATTGAACCATCCTTAACAAGCACAAGAGATGATGCAGAATTAAACAAACCAGCATGCAATTACAGGGGTAAGATACAAAAACACCATCACGATAAAGATAGGAAAGCAACAGAGAAGCATAACGCTCAGCCAAGTTACCAGTTTTTGATTCGTACAAAGAATCAAAACATTCTTTCGCTGAGCAATGACTAAAAAGAGATTCGATTCTCTATCAAATGTAGCTATATGCAAGGAAATTGTAGCAGTGGCAGCCTGGCAAGGGAGGCCAGAGTGTCCAATGAGCCCCTAGCAGACGTTTAAAAGGGCGCCGAAGCTTAGACGGAATTAGAAGGAGTTTGCTCACGCAGTACTAGCCTACTATTATACAGCTCAATGTGCCAGGTTAAGGCTTCCAAGGGTGCCGTTTTCAAGACGCACAAGAAAACTCTCATTGAGAAAAGGCATTTTTACTCCTTACCAAAGTCGCTTTCCTCAACTCCTGCAACAGTACAAGACATCTAGTGATTACAGGACCCTTGAATGTTGAAAATTAGTGACTTTATGGACTCAGTGGAAGTCACATAGACAGGAGCTTTATCACCACATGAATGGTATGCTTTTTATGAGCTTATAAGCATACGACTCATGTCGTGATAAACCTCCTGTCTCTATCCCTTAAATGTTTTTGACACATAAGCAAGCAGGACTGTTACAGATGCACTGACAAGCAGCGGCGTACCCAGAGCTGCAGCAGTGGGGGGTCGGGGGTCCTTTTTTGGACAACGCCCTTCAAACGCTCACAAATGCGGGGAAACGCCCTTTTTTCAAAATGTTTCCCCAATATTTGATTCATGTTAGCTACGGTAAATAGCAAAGTATTTTACAATTATTTTGCTATCATATATTGTAGTAATTCAGGCAAAAGAAATTTGATTAGAAACGCCATTATTCTAGTATCATTAAATGCACTTGCATCTTTTTGAAGCAGATTTGTACTTATCTTGTATAATCCTGCAGTAGAAAAAGAAAGGAACAGCATTTCTGTATTTATCAGTAAATAGTGCATATGGACTATCTTATAAACATAATTTTCTTGGTTTCATTGCAAATTGGTCTACCAAAACTGGTAGCTCAATGGTGGAGGCGACTAAGTTCTGCACCTAAGAGTCTACCTACCCCCTCCCCCATGAGTTTTACATCGTTTGTGAACAAATCTCGAGGACCATATTTTAGAAAAGTGGGGTCCGGACCCTCTATACCCCCCTTGGGTACGCTAGTGCTGACAAGCTATTTAGCTTTTCTAAGACATTCAAAAAGTTTAGTAAGGTCTTCCATGAGAAAGATGACACATAAATCGATTATGATGATCTTTATAATCATCCTCATCATGCCATGATGAGAATGCTAATATCATGTCGACGATGATGATTATGCTATTGGTGATGCCTATGCGCAAGCTGACATCTCATAGATAAGGATTGTACACAAATCAGAGCAACAAGGGTGGTAGGTGTTGATAAAACATTGTCAGGTAGAGTTGAAGTTGAAACTAGGGAGGAGGAACAGCAAAGAACAAGGCCACCTTTCTTTACTGATGCACTTGCTATTACCTGTCTCCCAGATAGCAAGTTGATAGAGACATACCCAACGCTATGTCAGGTGTATTCCATTGCTATGATCGTCCCTGTTAGCTTGTCTTCCCCAGAATGGTCGTTTTGAGCATTAAAGAGGATGAAAATGTAGATAAGATCAAGCACGATCCAAGAAAGATTAGAATACCTGTTCGCAACGACTATGGAAAATTTGCTGTCCCTAAATGGAGAATATATCATTGAATTGTTTGCAAAACTTCAAAGGAACTTTTAAAGGCTGATTTAAGACATTTTTGCTAAAATCTGTCACAATCGATAGTCTTTTCTAACTGCGTTCAAAAACCCTGGAAAGACAATCCTGATAATTACAAAAGAAAAACGTTGATATTGAAGCAGTTATCGACAGTTTCCCTAAGAGATGCCACTTTTGAATGTTTGAAATGAGTCAAGCTTAAAAATTAAGGGAACATTTATAACACCGTTTGACAGCTCAGAATTTGTGAAAGACACATACATGACAACATTGGCCGTTGCCTTGTTTGGAGTGGGATAGGCATCAAGACAGCAATCAAAATATAATCATTTAAAGACCTATTGCCCTGGAGGGTCAACGCCTTAGAAGGAGGGCGCTATTTAAGCCAAGAATGACTCTCATTCCAACGGAGTTCAAGCTGGAGATGACGAACGCCTGACCTGTTGTATTCTACCTGGCAGCTTCCTGGAGGTACAGCAAAAGGAAAATGTAAGCCACCTTCTGGTCCTGTTAAGCAAGACCATACTCTTTCAGTTGCCTGTCATGTCTTTCCTTGAGCCCACGAACCTCTTTTGTGGTCACGTGATACATTCTGGACTCTGTTAATTTCCATTTTATCAACTGAACTTAATTAGACAGAACCAATTATTTCAATTTTTGTAAATGTATACCAATATTTTATTAAACTTCTTCGTGTTAGCTGGGTTGTTAATTTGTTTCCAAATCTGTTACTATTAGTGTTTGGTCAGTA